>JAXLNO010002098.1:0-7500 GCA_038087875.1 Malacoraja senta | reverse complement strand
CTCATTTAAAAGGCGTTTGATCAGATACATGGATAGGAAAGATTTAGAGGGATATGGGCCAAACTTGGACATATGGGACTAGCTTAGATGGGGCAACTGGGTTGGCATGGACAGGATGGGCAGAAGGCCCTGTAACCGTGGTGAATTACCATGCCTCTGAGACAACTGGCCCTAAACGTTGGTGCGGGTAACACTGGCCCACTTGGAGCTCTCTTTGTTGGATGCCAATGGACAAGTTGGGCAGAGGGCATTAGGACTGAGATGAGGAAAAACATTTTCACCCAAAGAGTTGTGTGAATCTGTGGAATTCTCTGCCGCAGAAGGCAGTGGAGGCCGATTCACTGGATGTTCTCAAGAGAGAGTTAGATTTAGCTCTTAGGGCTAAAGGAATCAAGGGATATGGGGAAAAAGCAGGAACGGGGAACTGATTTGAGATGATCATCCATGATCACATTGAATGGCGGTGCTGGCTCGAAGGGCCGAATGGCCTACTCAGTAGACAATAGGTGCAGGAGTAGGCCATTCGGCCCTTCGAGCCAGCACCGCCATTCAATGTGATCATGGCTGATCATCCCCAATCAGTACCCCGTTCCTGCCTTCTCCCCATATCCCCTGACTCCGCTATCTTTAAGAGCCCTATCTAGCTCTCTCTTGAAAGCATCCAGAGAACCTGCCTCCACCGCCCTCTGAGGCAGAGAATTCCACAGACTCACCACTCTCTGTGAGAAAATTCTGCACCTATTGTCTATGTTTCTCTAAGGGCCTGTTTCCATGCTGTCTGACTATCTATGTCTCAGACCCGATTCAGGGATGTCCTTTGAGGGAACGTCAGGCGCTTGGTTGCAGACAGCAAGCTTACCCTGTGCTTGAACTTGTTGGAGTCCTTGTTGTCCTTCTTGTTGAGGTCCACAAAGTAATGTGTGATGCGCTCCCTGTCCTTCACGTCCGTCTCCCAGCAGATCTTGAAGGAGTCGCAGGTGATGCTGGTGATCTTGATGTTGTGGGGGGTGGATAGCAGCTCCATCTCACGGCCTCTCTCTGCGTGTGTGTGCTGCTCGCGGAGGGAAAGAAAACCTCAATAACAATACTCAGCGCTGTGACCACTTAATGCTCAACACCGCTTAGCAACTAGAACACTACAGCACTGGAGCAGAAGGAATCTCTCGACCCGAAACGCCACCCGATCCTCCTCTCCAGAGATACTGCCTGTCCTGGTGAGTTACTCCAGCTTTTTGTGTCTATCTTTGGTTTAACCCAGCATCTGCAGTTCTTTCCTACACCTCCTTATGTAGAACATAGAACATAGAACAGTACAGCACAGGAACAGGCCCTTCGGCCAGAAATTGGAGGAGCAGCATCTCATATTCCGCTTGGGTAGTCTGCACCCTAGCGGCATAAACCTTGAATTCTCCAATTTCCGGTAGCCCTTGCTGTCTCCTCCCCATCTCAGCTCTCCCTCAGCCCTCGGGCTCCTCCTCTTCCTTTTTCCTTTCTTCTCCCCGCCCCCCACCCTACATCAGTCTTAAGAAGGGTTTCGGCCCAAAACGTTGCCTATTTTCTTCGCTCCATAGATGCTGCTGCACCCGCTGAGTTTCTCCAGCACTTTTGTCTACCTTCGGCCCACAATGCGTCCACTGAACCATATGCCAATCTAAACTAATCTCTTCTGTCTGTACATGGTCCATTTCCCCCCCATTCCCTGTGTTTCATGTGTCTGTGTAATATCCTCTTAAATTACACTATTGTATCTGCTTCCACCAGATAATGTCTGAGGCAGATAATATTAAAAAAAGACATCAGAAGGCTGGTGTGAAAGGAGAGAGATAGAGGTGAGGGAGTTGTGGAGAATGAGAGAGTCCTGGAGATTAGGGGGCAAAGTGGCGAAGTCTTTGACCCTTCAGGTGATGTCCTGTATTGTCACCTTCCTGAGCCCGCCATCTGCATGATGCCGGTTGTAGAGACAGGGTTAACCAGGAAACCTGAGATCCCATCAGGTCTGAAACTGAGACGCAATGTAATCCTGTGATTTATTTTTGTATTCTAGATGTTCGCTGTTGGTTTTATTTGGAATGTACAGAAAATTTGCAATTTCAAAAGTATTGAACGCTGAATATTTAAACTTGGACTGACCCCCTACTGTGTTGGCCAATTATTTTTAATGTACCATAATCTCCTCTTCAATGCGAGAACTTAATAAATGACCTGCCACGGCTACTGGTTCCTTAGTCGCTGTGTGTGCTGTACAGCAGATACTGGTCATGGGCTCAAGGACAACCATGAATCTTCCCAAAGGAAACCAGCAGGGTCACTTGTATATTTTTCATTTGACATCTGTGGAACAATTCCATTAACTGGTGTTGTATAATCAATAATGAAGCAGCTATTTAGAAATGAAAGTTTTCACGCAAGTGAAACAGCAATTATATGCCAGTTATGTGAAATTATTAATAAATACAATGGAGTAATGGCCCTGTCCCACAGTACGAGTTCATTCCAAGAGCTCTCCCGAGTTTGAAAAAAATCAAACTCGTGGTAAGCACGGAGAATGAACGTAGCGGGTACGGCGGAGCTCGGGGACGTCTCTTAGCGCTCACGGCAGGTACTCGGGAAGACTCGCTAACGGCAGGTAAGCAGGGGAAGACTCGTGAAGATTTTTCAACATGTTGAAAAATGTCCACGAGAGCCCCGAGTACCGACGAGTGGCCATTACCGTGAATCTCCGAGTTCGAATCAAGGGAAACTCGGGAGAGCTCTTGGAATGAACTCGTACCGTGGGACAGGGGATTAAGGCGTCAGAATGGCCGATGGTAAAAGTTTTGTGTGTTAGGAAATCAGAATATTTTGTTTTGTTTTTAGTTTTAGGGATGCTGCAGTCAACCAAGGCCTCTGGGCGAGTGTGTTCCAAGATCTTACATGTTTCATGCTTTCTCTTCCAAACCACCCAGCCAGAATGTCCAGGTTACGCTGCTGGTCCTTGGTGTCTCTGTACCTAACCTAGTGAAGACTTCTGCCACTTCACTTCGTAAGTTCATATGTTCTAGGAGCAGAATTAGGCCATTCGGCCCATCGAGTCTACTCCGGATTAGTTCACCTGCGCGGCACTGACAACTGAGAAGTGGCTGCTGATGGGAGGTGGAGGATGGACCACCAGGTGGGTTATGAAGCACCACCGCACCGAGCGGTTCAAGACCCTGGAGGCCAGTGGCCAACACCACCAAATGGTCAACGGCAACAGACACACACTGCCCCGCCCAACGGCCAGAGGCAACTTCACCTGTGGGAGCTGTGGGAGGGTCAGGATGTCAAGGATAGTCTTAGCCAGTGGGAGATGCAACTACCAGGTGAAACATTCCCCTCTCCAAGCAGGAGAACGTCAAAGCCACACCGTCATCTCCCGCAGATAGATGGATGCCAACCACCCAGCATGGTGGCGCAGCGGTAGAGTTACTGCCTTACAGCGAATGCAACGCCGGAGACCCGGGTTCGATCCCGACTACAGGTACCGTTTCTACGGAGTTTGTACGTTCTCCCCGTGACCTGCATGGGTTTTCTCCGAGATCTTCGGTTTCCATCCACAATCCAAAGACGTACAGGTTTGTAGGTTAATTGGCTTGGTAAATGTAAAAATTGTCCCTAGTGGGTGGAGGATAGTGTTAGTGTGCGGGGATCGCTGGTCAGCGCGGACCCGGTGGGCCGAAGGGCCTGTTTCCACGCTGTTTCTCTAAATTAAACTAAACTAAGCACTCAGGTCACCCCTCAACCTTCATGAAGGAAGGCAAGTCACCACAACCCAACATCATTATTTATCTCTTTCAGTAGTTCCACTGACTCTGTGACCCAATGTCACATCCCAAGAATGATACACAATGGCCCTCGTTGGTAAATACTCTAGATTATGGTTCCTCTATCCAGAGTGGATTACCTCACACTTGTGAAAGTACCATGGAACCGTACAGCACAGAAAGAGGCCCTTCAGCCCACTGGCTCCATGCCGGCCATCAAGTTCTCAATTACATTAATCCAACACTGAGCCCATTTACTCTTCCTACATTCCCATCAATTCCTTGACCTCCGTTTGCCCATTCACTCTACCTAATATCCTGCTGCCACTAATATACTCCATCCAAACCAATGTCATGGATTGAAGTCCTCATGTTGAACCCTAGGAACTGCAGGTGTTGGAATCTTGAATAAAATACAAAGTGTTGGAGGAACTCTGCGGGTCAAGCAGCATCTCTTGTGGAAGGAATGGTCAGACAATGTTTTGGGTCAGCAGATATTTAATCTTCTTTACACCTCATGTACTTTGCCCTGAATCTCCAAAGTTCCCATTAGGAAGATATTGCAATTTTCGGTTTATTTTCTCTTCTGCCTTACGGCACTGGGTCAGACCAAGGGAGAACTAATTAACGATTGCCGGCCCAAGAAGCTGTGGGCTGTATGTCCATGGAGTCTGCTGTTTCCAACTCTTTCACTAAGTAATCCTTCGAACCAATCACAGAATGCAGGCTGGAGACACAGATACTGGAACCTTGAGCAAATGACAAAGTGCAGGAGAACTCAGTGGGTCAGGCAGCTTCTGTGGAGGGAATGGACAGACCACATTTCAGGTCAGGACCCTTCTTCAGACGGATGATTCAGACACTCACGTAAAGACAGATTTCAAAGACTCTGCTGCACAAAATGTCCATTGTTTCCTGTTGCACATCGCTAAGGCCTTTAATAAACGGACTTGTTCGATACTCACCACTGATCTATGAGTTGCTTGATTTTGCGTCTGTGCCCCTCTGAGTAATGTCAGATATGGGGTGTGGGTAAAGTACAAAATGCCCTCCGACGCTTCCTGTTATTGTGAGGGAGAGTCAGGGAGCATTGAAACAGGCCGTTCAGCCCATCAAGCCTGTGCTGAGCATCCAGCAACCATTTAAATCAATGTGATTCTTTACGTTCCTGTTGCAGCCTGTCCCTTATTCACAGAATGTTCAATGCGGGGGCCCTGGGGAGTGATGTAGAGCAGAGGGGTCTAGGAGTGCAGGTACAAAGTGTTTACAGGAAACAGGACCGTTGGCCAACCGAGTCCACGCCCACCATCGATCATCAATTCACACTAGTTCTATGTTATTCCCACTTTCGCATCCACTCCCTACACACTAGGGGGCAATTTTACAGAGGGCCAATTAAACTACAAACCCGCACGTCTTTGGGATGTGGGAGGAACCAGGAGGAGACCCACGCGGTCAAAGGGAGAACATGCAAACTCCACACAGACAGCACCTGAGCTCGGGATCGAACCCGGGTCACTGGCGCTGTGAGGCAACTTCTCTGCCAGCTGTGTTAATGTACCACCTTTGACTTGAGTGATGGATGGGTGGGTGGGTGGGTGGAATAGGGAGGGGTGCACTGCACTGTGGCCAGGAATTGGGTAGTGGTGGAATAGTTGGTTTCACATGGAGGGAGGGGGCTAAGTGAATGCAATGTTTAGTTCCGTTTAGAGATACAGCGCGAAAACAGGCCCTTCGGCCCACCGAGTCTGTGCCGACCAGCGATCCCTGCACATTAACACTATCCTACACACTAGTGTCAATTTACACTTATACCAAGCCAATTAACCTACAAACCTGCACGTCTTTCGGAGTGTGGGAGGAAACCGAAGATCTCGGAGAAAACCCACGCGGTCACAGGGTGAACATGCAAACTCCCGATAGTCAGCACCCGAAGTCAGGATCGAACCCGTGTCTCTGGCGCTGTGAGGCAGTAACCCTGCCGTGCCGCCCATCGGTGGGGTTGAGAGTGGAGAGAGGGCAGGGCTGGTGGCGGTTTGGGCAGCAGGGAGTGACTTGGTCGGGTAAATGGCTGAAGGGAGATAACAGATGAAAATGACTGAGTGGGCTAAGGCAATGTGTGGGCAAGTGAGAGAGGGCTAGAGCGTGAGGAGGAGGAGGAGGAGGGAGTGGAGGCGGTGAGATTAGTGTAGGATGCATGTTGCTCATTCACGACCCCCTGATCTTAATCTGAATAAATACTGTATTGAAGCAAGAGTTCGGAAAACTGAAACCTTTCATGTTTTGTTTCCATGGCAACAATCAACCTTAAAAAGAGGAAGGCGACTGCATATAAATAGATATCGCACACAGCCCAGCATTCCTCCCGCATGTGTTCTTCACTGTTTCTTGAACTGCTTGCCACTATGCCTTTTCTACTTTGTAGGGCAACCATTTTTAAAATGCCTGATTTTCCATCTTTTAAGAGGCAGGGACTTGAGTTTCCGAAGCTCATGCCTCCGACACCGGGCATCACACAGGAGACGATACGCTGTGGTCATGGTTTTGGGAACAGCTCCATCCAATACCGCAAGAATTGCAGCGAATTGTGGACACCCTTATCCTCATGTAAACAGTGTTGGGGGGGGGGGAAGATCAGTTCTACCCGCTGAACAGCCGATAAAACATTTGGCAGCTGTGTCAGCTGTCAAAATTGCCAACAAACTCCCAATATCTCTGAATGGTTCTGCAAACATTCAAACTATTATTCAGACATTCTGAAAATTAATTAAAAAAACGAAACCCCTTGAAACAATTGAGATAATTTAAGTAAAGTCAATTAATTACAAAGATATAAATTATCTTGGTCCCACACGCCAATTAATTTCCAGTGAACTTCATACAGTATCATGGGTGGAAGTGTCAAAGATTGTGATACTCAGATAAGAAGTTACCTGATAGACACAAAGTGCTGGTGTAACCCAGTGGGCCAGGCAGCATCTCCAGAGAACATCAATAGGCAACATTTTGGGTTGGGGCTCTTCTTCAGACTGAAGAAAGTCTGAAGTCTGAAGAAGGGTCTCCACCCGAAACGTCACCCATTCCTTCTCTCCAGAGATGCTGCCTGCCCTGCTGAGTTACTCCAGCATTTTGCATCTATCTTCGACCAGCATCTGCAGTTCCTTCCTACACATAATGTCTATATTTGGTATAAGCCAGCATCTTTGATATAAACTCACATCTGCAGTTCCTTCTTAGTGCAGTAGATAGATGTTGCCTGCATTATTTTAAGCATCTTAATTAAATCTTCCTTCAACGATCTGTGTCCCTAAGGAGCCTCCTGCAGGTTTGAACTCCTGACTTACATAATCCCAGCCGGAATTTCAAGTCTGCTCTGCTCTGAAGAGACGTTAGCTAGATGCTCAAAGCTGTCCTAGTCCGTTTGTGACCTTGAGTTCTCATCCCGCGCTGGGATATAGTTACCTCCTCCTCGTGACCGGATTGTCCTGGGTGGCCAGATGCAAGTATAAGTGAAGACAGACACAAAATGCTGGAGTAACTCAGCGGGACAGGCAGCATCTCTGGAGCAAAGGAATGGGTGATGTTTCGGGTATCAGACCCTCATTCTCTCCAGGGATGCTGCATGTCCCGCTGAATTACTCCAGCTTTTTGTGTCTATCTTCGGTTTAAACCAGCATCTACAGTTCCTTCTTATCCAAGTATAAGTGAAAATGTCTTT
>JAXLNO010002097.1:0-65828 GCA_038087875.1 Malacoraja senta | reverse complement strand
CAATATAGTGTAATCAACCAACGTAGAGAGCAGAATTACCACCTGTCAAAAATGATGTATTGAATAAAACTGAAAAAATTAAGCAACATTATTTATGTTAATATCTATAATCCCATCTGTCCAGCTTGTACAGTATATCAGCCACTATTATCAGTCCTTCAAATGGTCCCGAGATTTGACAAATAATAAAAAATTGGGATTAGCGTGAATGTTATGAAAAATATATTAGAAATATGTACACAAAAATAATTCATATGACTTTCATTCAGGCAATGGCAAATTTCTATTACAATCTGCCCTCGGGCATCAGTTATGAATGTTTAGGCACTAAACCTATTATAATGCTTTTCTACTCTGTATTCTAATCAAATTCTTTCTACTGTTCACCAGAACATTTGCCTCCACCCCAAATGGAGGTGGCCCGGTGGGGCAGTGGTGGAGTTGCTGCTTCACAGCGCCAGAGACCCCGGCTAGATCCTGACCATGGGTGCTGTCCGTACGGAGTTTGTACGTTCTTCCCATGACCGCATGGGTTTCCTCCCGCACTCCAAAGACGTACAGGTTTGTAGGTTAAATTGGGGGTGGGTTGGTGGGGGGGGGGGGGGGGTGTGCGTGCGTGCGTGTGTGTGTGGATCGCTGGTTGGTGCGGACTCGGTGGGCTAAAGAGCCTGTTTCCACGCTATGACTATTGGTAGGAGAGCTGGTAACTCGATTCCAGGAATTTGCCAGACCAACAGAGGAAAGGCAAGGAAATTGGAGTCGTAGAGTGATAGGGTGATACAGAGTGGAAACAGGCCCATCGTCCCAACTTGCCCACACCGGCCAACATGTCCCATCTACACTAGTCCCACCTGCCCGCATTTGGCCCATATCCCCCCAAACCCGTCCTATCCATGTACCTGTCGAATTGCTCCTTAAACATTGCGATAGTCCCAGCCTCAACCACCTCCTCCGGCAGCTCGTTCCATACACCCACCACCAATCTTTGCGTGAAAAAGTTCCCCCTCAGATTCCTATTTAAATCTTTCCTCCTTCACCTTAAACCCATGTCCTCGGATCCTCAATTCCCCTACTCTGGGACCAGAGACTCTGTGCGTCTACCCGATCTATTCATCTCATGATTTTGTACACCTCTATAAGATCAACTTCCTGGAGCAAAGAACATGATTGATAATGATATAGTCACAGAGTGATACAGTGTGGAAACAGGCCCAACTTGCCCACACCGGCCAACGTGTCCCAGCCACACCAGTCCCACCTGCCTGCGCTTGGTCCATATCCCTCCTAACTTGACCTATCCATGTACCTGTCTAACTGTTTCTTAAACGTTGGAATAGTCCCAGCCTCGACTACTTCCTCTGGCAGCTTGTTCCATACACTGTGTGAAAAATGATGATACTTTATTGTCACATGCACCTAGGTACAGTGAAATTCTTTGTTTTTGCATGCAATACAGTGTGCCAAGAGCCGCCATGTGTATAGGGTGTTGACAAAGTTACAATAGTATTCAATGTAGAATTCCGTTTTACCCTTGGCTTAAATAATCATTCAAAAAAATCTCTGCTGATAAAATTAAATTGTTTTCCAGCAAACCTGGCGGAGCATGCTCCCTCCCTCCCTCCCGTAACGTTTCTGGGTCAAGCAATGCCAGTGTTGCGAATGTAATATGTATTCCCTCCCCCCCCCGTGGTCTTGCTCCGATACACAATAAGTTGTGCGTTGGCTCGTGTGCGAGTTGTTCACATCAAGTTGCTCCTGAATATGCTGTTGTGGCAGCCACTGCCCCTGTGAAGAGGTTCTAGCTGGAGTGAAATGTGACAATGAGCTTCTGTCATGGCCCGTGACGGAGCAGAGACCCATCAGCTTTGCTTCCTCACCCTTCCCAGCCCCTGGTTCATTGCACGGAGACGCATTCAGCCAGAAGGTGGGCAGCAGTAAAACATGGAGGGGTCGAGGGGCCGAATGGCCTACTCCTGCACCTATTGTCTATTGTCCATTGAAAGCCAAGCTCATGTTGCCGTGCCTACAACAGCGATATGAATATATATCTTTTAGTTTTAGAGCTACAGCACGGAAAAAGTCCCTTCAGCCCACCGAGTCCGCGCCGGCCAGCGATCCCTGCACATTAACACCATCCTACACACACACACACACGGGACAATTTTACACATACACCAAGCCAATCAACCTGCACACCTGTGCGTCTTTGGAGTGTGGGAGGAATCCGAAGATCTCGGAGAAAACCCACGGGGAGAATGTATAAACTCCGTTCAGACAGCACCCGCAGTGGGGATCGAACCCAGGTCTCCGGCGCTGCAAGGCAGCTACTATACCGCTGCGCCACCGTAGTTCCTCAGACTTCCAGTAACCCTTGCATTCCCTCGCTCTCCGTCCATCCCCCATTTTGGTCATCCTGCCAGTTTCACTGTTCACATCCCTTTGTTATCACCTCTTCCACAGCCAACAATGGACCATTGTGACCTCATCTTTCCTTAGTCATTGGTGCTGAGATTTGTTCTGCACCTTTTCATATGTCTAATTTCCCTCTCCCACGACTCTGTCTCTTCTCCAGGATCCCGACTACGGGTGTGATCCTGACCACAGGTGCTGTCTGTACGGAGTTATACATTTTCCCTGTGACCACGTGGGCTTTCTCCGGGTGCACCAGTTTCCTCCCACATTCCAAAGATGTACAAGTTAATTGGCCTCGGAAAAAAATATAGTAAATTCTCCCTGGTGTGTAGGATAGTGCTACTGTACGGGGATCACTAATCAGTACGGACTCGGTGAGCCGAAGGGCCCGTTTCCAGGCTAAAAAAACAAGTTCAGTTTAGTTTATTGTCATGTGTACTGAAGTACCAGTGAGAAGCTTTTGTTGCGTGCTAACCAGTCAGCGACAGGATAATACACGATTACAATCGAGCCTTCACAGTGTACTGATACATAAGGGAATAACGTTTAATGCAAGGTAAAGCCAGTAAAGCACTCAAGGATTTGCCAAGATACCGGCCCGCAAAGTTGGAATCAGAAGTCGGCTTTGGGAACGGATGTGACGGCTCCGGCTGGGCCATACTTCCAGATCTACAGCCACAAGGTGCAAATTTTAACTGCCAATTGGGCCACGGAAGTCCCGATGAGGTCGAGATCGGCCAGCTCACCCAGCTTAGGCAGCACAATTAGAACATGGAAACAAATAAAACAGAATCTAAAATTAAGAAACCTATCTCTCTCAATACCAATAGTTAATAACCCATCGTTTAAACCTTCAACCATAGACAAATCATTTATACAATGGGAAAGAATGGGAATCAAAACGCTCGAAGATCTGTATGAATTGGGAAAATTACTATCATTTCAACAACTACAACTGAAATATAATTTGAAAAATAACCAATATTTTAAATATCTACAAATTCGTGATTATCTGAAAAAATACACAAAAGACTATCATAATATGCCTTCCGACTTACTAGATGAAGCAATGAAGACAAAGGCGGAATCAGCTAATCTAATATCGTACTTATATAATATCATTTTAAACATAGAAATACCCACAACAGATGGAATTAGAAGAGACTGGGAACAAGAATTAGCTATAAAAATTTCAAAAAGAGAGCTGGAATAACCATTTACTACAGGTGCATAAATGTTCGATCAACGTACGACATACGCTCATCCAATTCAAAACATTACATAGACTATATTATTCAAAAACTAAATTAAATAAAATCTTTCCTAATGTTTCACCAATCTGTGATAAATGTCTATGTCAAGAAGCTACCATAGCGCATTCTTTTGTTTTTTGTACAAAAATCCAAAATTTTTGGTATGAAATATTTGATATTTTCTCAAAATTAATTAAAATAAAACTGGTACCAAAACCAGAATGGATCATTTTTGGAATATCGGAAGGTATCCCTGAATTAAATGTGTACCAGAAGAACTTATTCAATTACGGGCTAATAATGGGTAAAAGGCTCATACTTAAATTCTGGAAAAATGCGCCCACACCAACAATAAAAATGTGGACATCAAATATGTTGGAAACATTACATCTGGAAGAGATGAGATTCCTCTTAGCAGGGAAAGCAGACCAATTCCAAAAGACGTGGTCTACGTTTTTGGACCTATTACAAGCATGAGGTGCAATAGTAATTTTAAAAATAAATAAATAAAGAATGGTATCAGGACCTGGTAATGGGAGGTAAAACAATAAAAACAGACTTGGTCGGTGGTTCCCTTTCTGCGATTGTTCCTACTTTCTTTTTCTTTCTTTTCTAGGATCTGCTTTCTTACTTTACTTCCTTCTCTAACTTCTTTTCTAAGGGGCTTTCTTTTCACAACACTCTTTTGCACTTCACGACTCTTGCGCACTTTCTTTACTTTTCTTACTTCTATCTTTCTCTTAAAGCTCAAAAAATGAAGAGGTATAAAAAATGTACTAAGATATAAGTGTTGTGTATTACTGTAAATTACCGTACTTCTAATAAAAATAATTTAAAAAAAAAATAAAAAAAAAAAAAAAAAAAGAGAAGCTTTTGTTGCGTGCTAACCAGTCAGCGACAGGATAATACACGATTACAATCGAGCCTTCACAGTGTACTGATACATAAGGGAATAACGTTTAATGCAAGGTAAAGCCAGTAAAGCACTCAAGGATTTGCCAAGATACCGGCCCGCAAAGTTGGAATCAGAAGTCGGCTTTGGGAACGGATGTGACGGCTCCGGCTGGGCCATACTTCCAGATCTACAGCCACAAGGTGCAAATTTTAACTGCCAATTGGGCCACGGAAGTCCCGATGAGGTCGAGATCGGCCAGCTCACCCAGCTTAGGCAGCACATGTTTGGGGGGGGGGGAGACTTTCAGGAGGTGATTTCAAGTGCGCTCTCGCAATTTTGTCCGGATTAAAAGAGATGCCAGACCACCAATTGCCAGAAAATCGGTGGTGGACCTAAACATAGAAACATAGAAAATTGGTGCAGGAGTAGGCCATTTGGCCCTTTGAGCCAGCACTGCCATTTAATATGATTACAGCTGATCATCCAGAATCAGTATTCCGTTCCTGCTTTCCCTCCCCCCCCCACATCCCTTGGTTCCGTTAGCCCCAAGAGCCTTATCTAACTTTCTCTTGAAAACATCCAGTGAATTGGCCTACACTGCCTTCTGTGGCAGAGAATTCCACAGATTCACAACTCCCTGGGTGAAAAGGTTGTTCCCACATCTCAGTGGCCTAATGGGCCTACCCATTATTCTTATACTGTGACCCCTGGTTCTGGACTCCCAACATGTTATTTTGGAGTTGCTATCTCTTTAAAGATTGTGCCATATGATTAGTTGCTCCCCGAGCTGCAGAAATATTTGGAAAAAGTCTCAAACTGTGTGTGAAGAGCCTTTGAATTGATGATGTGCTTTTTATTTGCACTCCTCACATCTAATAAGTCTGTACACTTAGCAGCAGGCTTTGTCCAAGGTTAATAACTTACTGAGCACACCCACGTTAATTGTGATGAGAATTTATTATCATATAACCTAGCTTCACCAATTCCCTTTACCTTGGTGGCATTGGGATACGTTTTTTTAGTTTAGATCATCAAATGAAGAATCAATTTTGGCTTTTATTTACTCCAACTCATAAGCTGCTGATATAAAGATTATTACTACAATTTTGCTGCAAATAGAAAACATACTAGACTCTCCCACAAAAGTGCAGTAGTCAACTTCCACAATACAACTTCCACAGACATCAATGACTTCTACCAACATTTCTATTTTAATTTTAAATTGAAACTAAAACTGGGCAGCACAACCATAGAGCTACTGCCTTACAGCGCCAGAGACCCGGGTTCGATCTTGACTACGGGCGCTGTCTGTACGGAGTTTGTACGTTCTCCCCGTGACCTGCGTGGGTTTTCATAGAGATCTTTGGATTCCTCCCGCACTCCAAATACGTGCAGGTTTGTAGGTTAATTGGCTTTGGTATAAAAGTAAATTTGTCCCTAGTGTTTGTGTGTAGGGTAGTGTTAATGTGCGGGGATCGCTTGTCGGTGCGGACTGAAGGGCTTGTTTCCGCGCTGTATCTCTAAACTAAACTACAATTCTTCTGCAAATAGAAAAGAGATGAAACCATCTCCCACAGAAGCACAGTAGTCAACTGTCACAATACAAACCATAATAGATATAAAAGACCTAGCAACACTTCTATTTTAAATTGAAACTAAAATCTACTGCAGTGCAAACTATTTGTGCCCAGAAATCAAAATACACATTTCTATGTCCAAGGCAATACAATTCCAATGATAAATGAAATGTTACTCAAACTTGGCAACCTCCTGCAAGTTGCATAAAGCCCGTGATTTAATTCAGTCCTCTGTTTTCTGTCTTGTGCTAATACTCACATACATTCAGTGATATCCTGCAGTGTGCTATTCCCCCTTCAGTCATTTCAATAGGAGACAAGGATGTTGCCAGGATTCAAGGGCCTGAGCTATAGGGAGATGTCAGGCAAGCTCAGACATTATTCCCTGGAGCACAGGTGCTGAGGAGTGATCTAATAGAGGTGTCAAAGATCATGAGGGGAATAGACATGGTCGAGTCTTTTACCCAGAGTAGGGGTAACAAGAACCAGAGGACATCAGTTTAAGCTGAGAGGGGAAAGGTTGAATAGGAGGCCACTTTTTCCCACACAGAAGGTGGTGGGTGTATGGAACAAGCTGCCAGAGGAGGTAGTTAAGGCAGGTTCTATCACAACGTTCAATAGGAACCAGAGGGGTAACTTTCCCCCCCCCCACACAGAGGGTGGTGGGTATATGGAACGAGCTGCCAAAAGAGGCAGTTGAGGCAGGTACTGGAACAACATTGGAAAGACACAAGGGCAAGTACATCGATCGAACAGGTTTAGTGGGATGTGGAGCACACACAGGTAGGACTAGCGTAGATGGTGCATGTTGATCAGCGTGGGTAAGCTGGGCCAATAGGGCCCATTTCCATGCTGAACGGCCCTATATGCCCAAGTCACATTACCCACAGGTCAGTGTGTAAAATCAGGCTTTCAGTGCCCGGTAGCTTGAAGGAGTCGCCTGAACAGGATGCAGGCCGGCAAGAGGAGAATAAACTTGGGTAGATCCTCTTTATGGTGTCTGTTGACCGGGTGATCCATCAGGTGCCACAGCCACTCATCAGTGCAACTGGGTCCTTGAGAATTCAGAATGATCTAATACAGCACACGGGCAAGTTGGGCTGAAGGGCCAGCTTCCACACTGTATGACTCTATGACCACTTATCTGAGCAATTACTTCTTGTTCACATAATCACTCAATGGCTGCCTTTGAACACGCATTATAAACATTTGGTTTTAAATATTTTTTGGGATTTGAATTATTCAGAACCTTTATAAAAATACTTTAGCAAACTGTCCACACCATGAAAATTACCAGCCATAACATCACAGGGGCAACACAGTGGCACAGCAGTAGAGTTGCTGCCTTACAGTTGAACAGGGCCCTAGTGAGACCACACCTGGAGTCTTGTGTGCAGTTTTGGTCCCCTAATTTGAGGAAGGACATTCTTGCTATTGAGGGAGTGCCGCGTAGGTTTACAAGGTTAATTCCCGGGATGGCAGGACTGTCATATGCTGAGAGAATGGAGCGACTGGGCTTGTACACTCTGGAGTTAAAAAGGATGAAAGGATATCTCATTGAAACATATAAGATTGTTATGGGTTTGGACACGCTAGGGGCAGGAAACATGTTCCCGATGTTGGGGGAGTCCAGAACCAGGGGCCACAGTTTAAGAATAAGGGGTAAGCCATTTAGAACGGAGACAAGGAAACACTTTTTCTCACAGAGAGTGGTGAGTCTGTGGAATCCTCTGCCTCAGAGGGCGGTGGAGGCGGGTTCTCTTGATGCTTTCAAGAGAGAGCTAGATAGGGCTCTTAAAAATAGCAGAGTCAGGGGATATGGGGAGAAGGCAGGAACGGGGTACTGATTGGGGATGATCAGCCATGATCACATTGAATGGCGGTGCCGGCTCGAAGGGCTGAATAGCCTACTCCTGCACCTATTGTCTACAGCACCAGAGAACCAAGATTAATAATGTCTATAGGTGCTGTATGTATGGTGTTTTACACTATCCCTGTGACTATGTGGGTTTTCTCTGGGTGCACTGGTTTCCTCCCCACACTCCAAAGACATACAGGTTTGAAGGTTAATTGGCTTTCGCAATTCACCCCGAGTGTGTGTAGGATAGCGTTAGTATGCAGAATCGCTGGTCAGCACAGTTTCCACACCAGAAAGGCCCAGTTTCCACACCAAATCTCTAAAGGTGGTTGCAATTACACAATGAAGTTGTCAGAATAGGTGCAAGAACCCACAACCTCCTGTACCTTACCCAAACTTCCATCCCAGTTCAACATGTCCATTTTGCCCATATTCCTGGGTTGAGAAGAGACGAGTGTTTAATTGTCATATGTACCCAAAACAAAATAATGAAATTCTTACTCAAGCCATAAGTGATGAGCAGAATTAGGCCATTCAGCCCATCAAGTCTACTCCACCATTCAATCATGTCTGATCTATCTCTCCCTCCTAATCCATTGTCCAGCCTCCCCATAACCTCCAACACCCAAGAATCTCTATCTCTGCCTTAAAAATATCCACTGACTTCACCTCCACAGCCTTCTGTGGCAATGAATTCCACAGATTCACTACCCGCTGACTAAATACATTTCTCCTCATCTCCTTCCTAAAAGAATATCCTTTAATTCTGAGGCTATGACCTCTGGTCCTAGACTCTCCCACTAGTGGAAACATCCTCTCCACACCCACCCTATCCAAGTCTTTCACTATTCTTTATGCTTCAATGAGGCCCCCACTCATTCTTCCAAACTCCAGCAAGTACAGGCCCACTGCCAACAAATGCTCACCTTAGGCTAAACTACTCATTCCTAGGATCATCATTCTTGTAAACCTCCTCTGGACCCTCTCCAGAGCCAGCACACCCTTCCTCAGATACAGGGCCCAAAATTGCTCACAATATTCCAAATGTGGCCTGACTAGCACCTTATAGAGCCTCAGCATTACATCCCTGTTTTTGTATTCAAGCCCTCTTGAAATAAATGCTGGCATTGAGTTTGCTTCCTTTACTATCAATTCAAGGTATGTGAACACAGACTTTGAAGATAACACAATAAACAAGTTCAATAAATTAAGTAGTAAATATTAGCAAAAATAAATATTCCTAGAGCAACCAAGCTAGTTCATAGTTTAATCAGTGTTTGTTGTTTATTTAGAGATAGTGCTTCAGCCCACCAAGTCCACACCAACCAACAACCCACACACTTCTTACACACACTAGGGACAATTTTACATGCATACAAAGCCAATCAACCTGCAAACCTGTACTTCTTTGGAGAGCAGGAGGATACCAAAGTTCTGAGAGAAACCCCACACAGTCACAGGGAGAATACGCAAACTCCAAACAGACTGTACCCATAGTCAGGATTGAACATAAGTCTCTGGCACTGCAAGACAGCAACTCAATCACCATGTCACCCATTTGGTATAGTATTGTTGAAGAATATACTACTGCAATAGTCATTACATCAGATCAACAATGAAAACACTGCTCAACACAGTAAGAGTGAATTTACCCAACGAGCTTTTATATCTAAGCACAAACCTCAAAGATCTATCATCCCCATAACTTCCTCTCTTCTTCTTCTTCTTCTTGTAGGATTCCGGCAGTGTAGACGCTGCTAAGCGTATTACTGCCCTCCACAGGTCAAAGTTTGAACTAAATTCTTACATACAGTCCTGTAACTTGCAGGAATTGGAGAACAGCCCTGGATATCAGTTGATGTTTCTCATTGTGTCCAAACAAAGATAAAACAGTAAAAGCCTCAACTCCAAGTCCTGTCAGTCTAACAAACAATACTTTTCTTTCTACCCTATACTTTTTACATTCTAGGAAAACATGCTTAACTGTCTCATTACTCCCACATTCACACAAGCCAGAAACATGTTTCTCTACAACGCACAAATAGTAATTTAACCCACAGTGTCCCAACCTCAATCTACACAGTTTAACTGAGTCCCTACGGGACAGAGATGTACAGAAACATATTTTCCTAACTTCAGATTGTATAGAAAAGTAGTGTCTACCCCTGACTTCCATTTCCCATCCTCTCTGCCATTCTTTTGTTAAGCCCTCTTTAATTATTTCTCTCAGTTCCACTCTCCCCAATGATACATGGATATCTATTTCTCTTCTTAAACTCTCCTTTTATAACTTCCTCTCACTAAGCTCCAGGGTTTATAAGGGGCAGATCTGCAGGATTGGGTTGATTGGTCCAATGACCCTTAATTGGTCTTGGCTGTGTCTCGTTTGCCTGTAGCCGGGTGAGGAGTGGACTTCAAAGAGGACGTGTCATCACAATGCCAAGTTCAAGTTCACATTGATTGTCACACGCACCAATTAAGGTCCAGTGATATTTGAGTTACCATACAGTCACACTAAGTGAAAAGAACACAATACACACATAAAATAAAATTTAACATAAACATCCACCACAGTGGGATCAACATTCCTTACTGTGATGGAAGGCAATAACGTTTAGTCAACTTCCTCTTTGTTCACCAGTGGTCGGGGCCTTTGAACCCTCCGCACTTGGCATTACCGACGGTCCGATGTCCAAGCCCTCTCGTCGGGATGACCGAAACTCCGGCGTTGGGACCAAATATATTTCTAATAGTTTTGATATAATGTGGTATGTGAGGATATCAGAATTATAATCCCCTTGGTCTGCAATGTTTTGACTTTACTTTAATTTAGAGATACAGCATGGAAACTGACTCTTCGGCCCACCTAGTCCATGCCGTCCAGCGATCACCCCGTACACCAGCACTATCCCACACTCTAGGGTCAATTTACAATTTTACAGAAGCCAATTAGCCTATAAACCTGCACGTCTTCGTAGTGTGGGAGGAAACCGGAGCACCCGGAGAAAACCCACAAGGTCACAGGGAGAACGTACAAACTCCGTACAGACAAACACCTGTGGTCAGGATCGAACCTGGGTCTCTGGCGCTGTAAGGCAGCAACTCTATCGCTGCGCCACTGTGCTGACATTCTGATCCCCTCATTTAGATTCCCAGTCTGAAGAAGAGTCTCGACCCGAAACGTCATCTATCCATGTTCCCCAGAGATGATACCTGACCTGTCAAATTACACCAGCACTTTGTATCCCGCATTTAAATGATTGCCCGTATTTCACTGCCTAGAAAGATGTATTGTGACTCATACACAATTGCATTTTCATTGATAAGCAAGGCATGACAGACATATTCCATTTAGTTTTTTAGGTTCATTTTATTACCTCTGAACAAATCCATTCTTTTCATCTTTAAAACTCAATCTGGTAATTTTCTTGCTGCTTGCAAATGATGCAGTTCAGTTTGCTCTGCATAGATCGATAGCAACTGGTTATAGAATCACATTTTGAATTTCTTCTTAATCATATTTGTGTTAGTAGAAGGTGAAAAAGCATCTAGTTCTGGAAAATATAAAACAGGTTGAGTCATAGAGTCGTACGTCATGGAAACAGGCTCTTCGGCCCAACATGCCCACCCTGGCCAACATGTCCCATCTACACTAGTCCCACCTGCCTGCGTTTGGCCCATATCCCTCCAAACCTATCCTATCCATGTGCTGATGACTTTATCTTAAGATGGGGAGATTAGTTTAGTTTAGAGACAGAACAGAAACGCCCTTCGGCCCACCGAGTCCGCGCCGACCATCGATCCCCGCATGCTATCACTGTCCTACACACACACACAATAGGGACATGGAAACGTAGATAGAAACATAGAAAATAGGTGCAGGAGGAGGCCATTCGGCCCTTTGAGCCAGCACCGCCATTCATTGTGATCATGGCTGATCATCCCCAATCAATAACCCGTGCCTGCCTTCTCCCCAATATCCCTTGATCCACTAGCCCCTAGAGCTCTACCTAACTCAGTTGACAATTTACAAATTTTACCAGGCCAGTTGTCCTGCACCCCTGTACGTCTTTGGTGTGTGGGAGGCAACCGGAGATCGCGGAGAAAACCCACGCAGGTCACGGGGAGAGCATACAAACTCCGTACAGACAGCACCCTTAGTCAGGATCGAACCCGGGCCTCAGGCGCTGTGGGGCAGCAACTCTACCGCTGCGCCACCGTGCCACATTGAGATGGTTCATACATAGTATGTTGCTTCATCATATGACTGTTACTGAGATGGCCACAAAAGGACTATGGGCCACTGGAACCACACACAGATATTTCATGTGATATCTCTATACAAGATCATCTACCTCAAAATGGCAGCCACAAGTTCAGGCCGAAAGTTGAACTAAGACTCAGCTTTTATCTTATAACCAAGACATTTTACTTCTGAGTCCCCAATGTTTCTGGATGACACCAACATTGCTGGTACAGTAGACAATAGAATGTTATTTAAGATTACAACAGGCTCCAGATCAACTGAAGAAGTGGGCCTTGGGTTGTGTGGAGGAATTTAACTTGGACAAGTGCAAAGTGTTTTATCTAGGTAAGTTACACCAGAAAAGGGCTTACACAGCAAGTGGCAGAGTGTCAGACAGTGTTGTAGACCGAGGGTTCATGTCATAAGTGATAGGAGTAGAATTAGGCCATTCAGCCCATCAAGTCTACTACTCCACCATTCAATCATGGCTGATCTATCTCTCCCTCCCAACCCCATTCTCATGCCTTCTCCCCATGACCTCTGACACCTGTACTAATCAAAAATCTATCTATCACTGCCTTAAAAATATCCACTGACTTGGCCTCCACAGCCTTCTGTGGCAAAGAATTCCACAGATTCACCACCCTCTGACTAAAGAAATTTCTCCTCATCTCCTCCCTAAAAGAACGTCCTTTAATTCTAAGGCCATGACGTCTAGTTCTAGACTCTCCCACTAGTGGTAACATCCTCTCCACATCTGCTCTATCCAAGCCTTTCACTATTTTGTATGTTTCAATGAGATCCCCCCCATCATTCCTCTAAACTCCAGCGAGTACAGATCCAGTGCCGACAAACACTCATCATAGGTTCACCTACTCATTCCTGGGATCATTCTTGTAAACCTCCTCTGGACCCTCTCCAGAGCCAGCACATCCTTCCACAGATATGGTGCCCAGTGTATGAGTGGAATTGACCGGGTGAATGCTCAGAGTAGGGGAATCAAGAACCGGAGGACATAAGTTTAAGGTGGGAGGGCAAAGATTTAATAAGAACCTGAGGGGCAAAACGCTTCACACAGAGCGTGTGGGGTATACGGAATAAGCTGCCAGAGGAAGTAGTTGAAGCAGGTATTTGACATTTGGACAGGTGCATGGATATGTTTAGAGGGACATATATATTTCCCCTGGCAACAGAGATGAAATGGGTGGTAAAGGATGTGTGTGGCTTGCTTGCCTTCATAGGTCAGGTCAATGAGTATAGGAGCTAGGGCTCCCCATTACAATGGTACAAAATGTTGGTGAGACAACACTTAGAGTGCAGCTCAGGTCACCCATCTATTGGATAAATGTCATTAAGCTGGAAATGATTCGCAAGGGTGACAATAGAAAATACACGATAGACAATAGACAATGGGTGCAGGAGTAGGCCATTCGGCCCTTCGAGCCAGCACTGCCATTCACTGTGATCATGGCTGATCGTCCACAATCAGTACCCCGTTCCTGCCTTCTCCCCATATCCCTTGACTGCTATCTTTAAGAGCTCTATCTAACTCTCTCTTGAAAGCATCCAGAGAATTGGCCCCACTGCCTTCTGAGGCAGAGAATTCCACAGATTCACAACTCTCTGGGTGAAAACGTTTTTCCTCATCTCCGTTCTAAATGGCCTACCCCTTATTCTTAAAGGTGACATTCGGACTGGAGCGCTACAGTTATAAGAAGGGATTGGATCGGCTGTGGCTTTCTTACCTGGAGCACGGGAGGCTAAGCAATGACCATAAAATCATATAAAATTATGAGGGGCATTATCGAGGCATAGAGTCATAGAGTCATACAACGTGGAACAGGCCCTTCGGCCCAGTATGCACACACCGGCCAACATGTCCCAGCTAAACTAGTGCCACCTTCCCGTGTTTGGCCCATATCCCTCCAAACCTGTCCTATCCATGTATCTGTCTAACTGGTTCTTAAACGTTGCAATGGTCCCTGCCTCAACTACCTCCTCTGGCAGTTCGTTCAAAACTAGTATCAAAACAAAAGATGAAGCATACAAATTAGCCAGAAAAATCAGCCTACCAGAGGACTGGGAGAAATTCAGAGTTCAGCAGAGGAGCACAAAGGGCTTAATTAGGAAAGGGAAAATAGATTATAAAAGAAAACTGGCAGGGAACATAAAAACTGACTGCAAAAGTTTTTATAGATATGTGAAGAGAAAAAGATTAGTTAAAACAAATGAGGTCCCTTGCAGCCAGAAACAGGTGAATTGATCATGGTGAACAAGGACATGGCAAACCAATTGAATAACTACTTTGGTTCTGTCTTCACTAAGGAAAACATAAATAATCTGCCGGAAATAGCAGGGGACCGGGGGTCAAATGAGATGGAGGAACTGAGTGAAATCCAAGTTAGCTGGGAAGTGGTGTTAGGTAAATTGAATGGATTAAAGGCCGATAAATCCCCAGGGCCAGATAGGCTGCATCCCAGAGTACTTAAGGAAGTAGCCCCAGAAATAGTGGATTCATTAGTGATAATTTTTCAAAACTCTTTAGATTCTGGAGTAGTTCCTGAGGATTGGAGGGTAGCAAACGTAACCCCACTTTTTAAAAAGGGAGGGAGAGAGAAAACGGGGAATTACAGACCAGTTAGTCTAACATCGGTAGTGGGGAAACTGCTAGAGTCAGTTATTAAAGATGGGATAGCAGCACATTTGGAAAGTGGTGAAATCATTGGACAAAGTCAGCATGGATTTATGAAAGGTAAATCATGTCTGACGAATCTTATAGAATTTTTCGAGGATGTAACTAGTAGAGTGGATAAGGGAGAACCAGTGGATGTGTTATATCAGCACTTTCAGAAGGCTTTTGACAAGGTCCCACATAAGAGATTAGGATGCAAACTTAAAGCACACAGTATTGGGGGTTCAGTATTGATGTGGATAGAGAACTGGCTGGCAGATAGGAAGCAAAGAGTAGGAGTAAACGGGTCCATTTCACAATGGCAGGCAGTGACTAGTGGGGTACCGCAAGGCTCGGTGCTGGGACCCCAGCTATTTACAATATATATTAATGATTTGGACGAGGGAATTGAATGCAACATCTCCAAGTTTGCGGATGACACGAAGCTAGGGTACAGTGTTAGCGGTGAGGAGGATGCTAGGAGACTGCAAGGTGACTTGGATAGTTTGGGTGAGTGGGCAAATGCATGGCAGATGCAGTATAATGTGGATAAATGTGAGGTTATCCACTTTGGTGGCAAAAACAGGAAAGTAGACTATTATCTGAATGGTGGCCGATTAGGAAAAGGGGTGATGCAACAAGACCTGGGTGTCATGGTACACCAGTCATTGAAAGTAGGCATGCAGGTGCAGCAGGCAGTGAAGAAAGCGAATGGTATGTTAGCATTCAGAGCAAAAGGATTTGAGTATAGGAGCAGGGAGGTTTTACTGCAGTTGTACAGGGTCTTGGTGAGCCCACACCTGGAGTATTGCGTACAGTTTTGGTCTCCTAATCTGAGGAAGGACATTATAGCCATAGAGGGAGTACAGAGAAGGTTCACCAGACTGATTCCTGGGATGTCAGGACTTTCATATGAAGAAAGACTGGATAGACTCGGCTTGTACTCGCTAGAATTTAGAAGATTGAGGGGGGATCTTATAGAAACTTACAAAATTCTTAAGGGGTTGGACAGGCTAGATGCAGGAAGATTGTTCCCGATGTTGGGGAAGTCCAGGAAAAGGGGTCACAGTTTAAGGATAAGGGGGAAGTCTTTTAGGACCGAGATGAGAAAAACATTTTTCACACAGAGAGTGGTGAATCTCTGGAATTCTCTGCCACAGAAGGTAGTTGAGGCCAGTTCATTGGCTATATCTAAGAGGGAGTTAGATGTGGCCCTTGTGGCTAAAGGGATCAGGGGGTATGGAGAGAAGGCAGGTACAGGATACTGAGTTGGATGATCAGCCATGATCATATTGAATGGCGGTGCAGGCTCGAAAGGGCCGAATGGCCAACTCCTGCACCTATTTTCTTTGTTTCTATGTTTCTATGTTCCACCCTCTGTGTGGAAAAGTTACCCCTCAGATTTCTATTAAATATTTTCCCTTTCACCCTACTGTGGACAAGAGACTCTGTGCACCTACCCGATCTATTCCTCTCATGATTTTGTACTCTTCTACAAGATCACCCCTCATCCTCCTGCGCTCCAAGAAATAGAATCCCAGCCTGCTCAAGCTCTCCCTATAGCTCAGGCCCTCGAGTCCTGGCAACATCCTCGTAAATAAGGTGATTGGTCACAGTCTTGATCCCAGGGGAGGGGGAGACAAAAAACGTAATCATAACCATAATAATCATAATCATAATTACTTTATTAGCCAAGTATGTTTTGCAACATACGAGGAATTTGATTTGCCATCCATTCATACCAATAAAAAGCAACGGAACACACAAAATACATTTTAACATGAACATCCACCACAGTGACTCCTCCACATTCCTCACTGTGGTGGAAGGCGAAAAAAAAGTTCAATCTCTTCCCTTCTATGGCCTCCCGTGACTGGGGGCCTCGAGCCTTCCGTTGACGGGACGATCTTGACTCCCTTAGCCGGCAGCGGGCCCTCCGTGGGCATAATGTAAATTGTGAAGGGTAAGACTTAAATAGGACTGAATAGACAATCGATAATAGACGATAGGTGCAGGAGTAGGCCATTTGACCCTTCGAGCCAGCACCGCCATTCAATGTGATCATGGCTGATCATCGCCAATCAGTACCCCGTTCCTGTCTTCTCCCCATATCCCCTGACTCCACTATCTTTAAGCGCCCTATCTAACTCTCTCTTGAAAGTATCCAAAGAACCGGCCTCCACCGCCCTCTGAGGCAGAGAATTCCACAGACTCACAACTCTCCGTGTGAAAAAGTGTTTCCGCATCTCCGTTCTAAATGCCTTACCCCTTATTCTTAATCTGTGGCCCCTGGTTCTGGACTCCCCCAACCTCGGGAACATGTTTCCTGCCTCTAGTGTGTCCAAACCCTTAATAATCTTATATGTTTCAATAAGATCCCCTCTCATCCATCTAAATTCCAGAGTATACAAGCCCAGCCACTACATTCTCTCAGCATATGACATTCCCGCCATCCCGGGAATTAACCTCGTGAACCTACGCTGCACTCCCTCAATAGCAAGAAGGTCCTGCCTCAAATCTGGAGACCAAAACTGCACACAATACTCCGGGTGTGGTCTCACTAGGGGCCTGTACAACTGCAGAAGGACCTCTTTGCTCCTATGCTCTACTCCTGTTTAATGACAATCTTTCCACACAGAGGGTGGTGGATATATGGGATGAGCTGCCTGGGGAAAGGGTAGAGACTGGTGCAGTTACACCATTTAAAATTCATTTGGACATGTGCATAGATACAAAAGGTGCAGAAGTATATGAATTAAAAACCAGCAAACCAGAACTTGTTCAGTAACTTAGCAGGGGCAAATAGTGCTGAACGGCCTGTTTCTCTGCTGTCACTCCATGACCCTCAAAAGCACACTCATCCTTCCTCAGCCAATATCCTGATTCTAAAAAGCAACAAAGTACGATTTATAGTTTTTGTCGGTACTCTGTATTTCTGGACATCAGTGTCCAAAAGGTGTGGTGGGTGTATGGAACAATTTGCCAGAGGACGTCGTTGAGGCAGGGACCATCCCACGTTTAAGAAGCAGCTAGACAGGTACATGGATAGGACAGGTTTGGAGGGAAATGGATCAAACGCAGGCTAATGGGACAAGTGTAGCTGGCTCATGTTGGCCGGTGTGGACAAGTTGGGCCGAAGGGCCTGTTTCCACACTATATCACTCTATGACTCTATCAGAATGCCAACTCAATAGCCCGTGACACTTGGGAGATCTTAGATCAAATTGCCTATTATAGACACAAAATGCTGGAGTAACTCAGCGGGACAGGCAGCATCTCTGGAGAGAAGGAATGGGTGACGTTTCGGGTCTGTCGGCTCCACTGCGAAATCTCCTCGAGGTATGTCTGCTTTTCCTTTCTACTCAAATTACCCATCGTTGCCTACAGTTTTCCATGTTTCTGCTCTCCCAGCGTGAAGTAAAACATGCGGGGGTCGCTGGTCGGCGCGGACTCGGTGGGCCGAAGGGCCTGGTCTCCACGCTGTATCTCTAAACTAAACTAAATGAACTTGATCAGCTGTGACCAGTTGAGGGTTTTGAAGATTGCCTTCCTCCTGACTAGGCAAACAAATCATTAATCAGAGGGAAGGGACTCTCTGTCTAACGTCACTTCTCCGAGGATTGTTATCATCTTATCACCACAGATCCTAATGAGGCCATCAGTCTCCACTATAGGAATGATCGGAGCTACCAATCAGTTCCATGTCATCTGCTTCTTCTAGTCTCATCAACTATTTTCCAAGCCTTTCTTTCCTGTAATAAACTTCAGGCCCTGCTTTGAAAAACTGAGGTCTAGCCTCCTTGTAATCCGGTTCTGAGGAAGAGTCTCGACCCGAAACATCACCCTCTAGTGATGCTGCCTGTCCCGCTGAGTTACTCTGGCATTTTGTGTCTATCTTCAGTCAACGCTGCCAAAGTTTACAGAGAAAAACGCCACAGGATATTTATCAAAAGTAGCTGGTACAGTTTCTTAGTTTAGAGATACAGCGCTGAATCAGGCCCTTCGGCCCACCGAGTCTGCGCTGATCAGCGATCTCCGCACAACAGCACTATTCTACACACACTCGGGACAATTTTACATTTCTACCGAAGCCAATTACAAACCTGTACGTCTTTGGAGAGTGAGAGGAATCTGAAGATCCATGAGAACACCCAGGTAGGACACGGGGAGAACGTACAAACTCCGTACAGACAGCACCCGTATTCAGGATCGAACCCGGGTCTCTGGCGCTGTAAGGCAGCAACTCTACCACTGCACCACCTTGCTGCCACTTGCTCTTTATTTCATGAAAAGGAACTGAAAATGCTTATTTAAACCAAAGATAGACACAAAATGCTGGAGTGATTCACTGGATCAGGCAGCATCTCTGTAGAAAATGGATAGAGCAATAGGTGACGTTTCTGGTCGGGACCCTTTTTTTAGACTGATGGACCCTCACAACATAGAAACATAGAAACATAGAAAATAGGTGCAGGAGTAGGCCATTCGGCCCTTCGAGCCTGCACCGCCATTCAATATGATCATGGCTGATCATCCAACTCAGTATCCTGTACCTGCTTTCTCTCCATACCCCCTGATCCCTTTAGCCACAAGGGCCACATCTAACTCCCTCTTAAATATAGCCAATGAACTGGCCTCAACTACATTCTGTGGCAGAGAATTCCAGAGATTCACCACTCTCTGTGTAAAAAATGTTTTTCTCTTCTCAGTCCTAAAAGATTTCCCCTTTATCCTTAAACTGTGACCCTTGTTCTGGACTTCCCCAACATCGGGAACAATCTTCCTGCATCTAGCCTGTCCAACCCCTTAAGAATTTTGTAAGTTTCTATAAGATCCCCCCTCAATCTTCTAAATTCTAGCGAGTACAAGCCGAGTCTATCCAGTCTTTCTTCATATGAAATTCTTGCCATCCCAGGAATCAGTCTGGTGAACCTTCTCTGTACGCCCTCTATGGCAAGAATGTCTTTCCTCAGATTAGGAGACCAAAACTGTACGCAATACTCCAGGTGTGGTCTCACCAAGACCCTGTACAACTGCAGTAGAACCTCCCTGCTCCTATACTCAAATCAAATCCTTTGAACTATGTGGCTGGAAACTTTAGCTCACCCTGGATACAGCATGTGAAAGGCCTGGATAGAGTGGATGTGGAGAGGATGTCGCCTGTATGGTCATGAGTAGTCGCCCAAAGAGTCGTACCTTTTTCTGGTCGCTGCTGGACTTTCAACATTTTGAAAATTTTCGTCGACCTGCTACAACCTACTGCCAGCAAGTCGCCGAAAAAATTGTGTAAGTTGGACAGGCCCTTTAATTAAACTTCATTGATTGATTGATTGATTGAAACATACTGCATGGAAACAGGCCCTTCAGCCCACCGAGTCCGCATCCACCGCCGATCACTCGTACACTCTAGTTCTATGTTGTCCCACTTTCGCATCTACCCCCTACACACCAGGGGCACTTTACAGAGGCCAGGTAGCCCACAAACATGCACGTCTTTGGGATGTGGGGAGAAACCAGAGCACACGGAGGAAACCCACGTTGGAGAACGTGCAAACTCCACACAGGCAGCACCCGAGGTCCAGATTGGAAATGGGTCTCTCGCGCTGTGAGGTGGCGCAGCGGTCGAGTTGCTGCCTTACAGCGCCAGGGTCCCAGGTTCGATCCCGACTACGGGTGGTGTCTGCACGGAGTTTGCACGTTCTCCCTGCGACCTGCGTGGGTTTTCTCCGGGATCTTCGGTTTCCTCCCACACTCCAAAGACGTACATATTTGTAGGTTAATTGGCTTGGTATAGTGTAAATTGTCCCTTGTGTGAGAAGGATCGCGTTAGTGTGCGGGGATCGCTGGTCGGCATGGACTCGGCGGGCCGAAGGGCCTGCTCCCGCGCTGTATCTCAAAATCTAAAACGAAAACTTTAATTCACACTGTGAAACAAACTGTACCTTGAGTCTGTAGATGGGTAGATTGCAATTCTGATGCCATTTTTGTGGTTATTCCAATTTAATGAGCTATATTTCCTCCCTTGGTGCACTATTGATAGATTTGCTGTTTGTTCCAGAGACATATAACCTCCAGCTGAACCGTTCCTTCCTAAGTGCATGCTAAAGTTTTGGAGAAAGATAAAGTGGGTGCGTGGGAGACTTCTGCTTTGTTTCATGTTCTGATAGCTCCAGAAATGTGGTCCATACGCAGTTCACACGAAACAGGAGTGAACAGTTTTGGGCACACTTCAAAATCAAAGTCGCTCCATTTCTAATTCGAGAAAAGGGTGGGAATGTGTACAAGATCAAACAGAATCACATCAAAGGACGTGGACCTTATCGTCAAATCTGACCAGCTTGCTCTTTTTTAGTCCTGAAGATTATTTTCGGAATTGTCTCTCTAATGAGCATGCGGAGCAGGGACTCGAGAATGTGAAAGGTTTTAAGCCTTTCTCACTTGAAACACGATGACAAGAGTCAAGAGAGTCAAGGGTGTTTCATTGTTGTATGTCCCGAAACAGAACAATGAAACTCTTAACTGCAGCAGCAGAACAGATATGTAAACATAGCACTCTAATAAATCCATAATTAAACCCATAAAGGACCAGTCTCACTTGGGCGTCATTTGCGCGTCACGCAAGTGGAGCGCGAAGATTTTGTGAATCCCAAAATCCTGGGGCGCTGCGCGTGACCGCGCGTCACCGCGCGTCACTGCCTACGTCACCACGCACTATGCGCGCGTAATGCATGCCATGCGCGCGTAATGCACGCCATGCGTGCGTAATGCATGCCATGCGTGCATCACATGCACATCACCACGTGCGCGTCATGCGTCGTGACGCGTAAATGATGTCGCGTAAATGACGCGCAAATGAGAGGCCCTTAATAGACCAAAGGAAAATTCAGTATAGTATAGTTTAATCGCAAATAACGTGTCAAATATCGGATGAAATCTTCATTGAGGCTCATCTCTGCTAGCTGAGCCATTGTGATGTCATCAGTTGATACTGGGTTTTTAATATTTCTAAGTCTTTTGACTTAATCAGTAATGGGTCGAGAATGTCGAGAAATAAAGCATGAAATGTTCATATAAGGTGGTCCCGGCCTCGACAGGAACAATGTCAACCAGAATATATAAAAATTTAATCGTTACCGCGTAGTGTTTTTACGAAGATGTGAAGACAACCACATATACACACACATATACACATATACACACTAACAAGATCAGACTTTTAATAAGTATATAATTTATATATATATACACACACACATTAGCTTCATATACATATGTGTGTGTGCATGTGTATGTGTGTATATATTAGCTTTATATATATATATATGCAGTATCAGTGTGTGTGTGTGTATATCTATATAATTAAAAGTGTCATATTGACCGCTTCCTGCCTGCGCTGTATATTGATTTTAAAAAAACGGTACCATATATCGCTATCATTTTTGGCCATCCTACTCACTGTCCTCCTCCGGTGAGCAGGCCCCGAGGATTTTTCCCATTGATGAAAAATAGAAAAGTTATGAGTGTTTAAAAAACCTTGAGATCCTCTCGGCAGTCAATCACCGTAGTGAAGGTAATGCCCCTTCCGGGGCGCCGGGGGGGGGGTGGTGTGCAGGAGTATAACTCCCGGGATGCCTGGAAATGACTCAGTCACTCTGCAAGATCGCGAGGGAGAGGCCACAATGCTCATTCTTAGCTCTGAATCAACTGAACTGTGAGTCTGCAATGTACTTGCAATAAATGATTTGTTAACCCTCAATGAAAATGAATGCAACCTTCACGTGGTCCGCCCTGTTTTGACTAATGCAATCAACCCGACGTGTACAATCAAATAATAAGGAAAATGAAATGAGTTGTTTGGCCTGCCCTGTGCTTGAAACTGCAATGGCAATGGAAATGAAATGAAAATGCAATGAGATGTTTGGCTTGCCCTGTGCTTGAGACTGCAATGATGATGGAAATGAAATGAAAATGCAATGAGCTGTTTGGCTTGGCCTGCCATTTGCTTGAAACTGCAATGGCAATGGAAATGAAATGAAAATACAATGAGCTGTTTGGCCTGCCCTGTGCTTGAAACTGCAATGGCAATGGAAATGAAATGAAAATGCAAAGAGCTGTTTGGCTTGGCCTGCCCTGTGCTTGAAACTGCAATGGAAATGAAATGAAAATGCGACCTGTTTGGCTTGGCCTGCCCTGTGCTTGAAACTGCAATGACAATGGAAATAAAATGGAAATGCAATGAGCTGTTCGGCCTGCCCTGTGCTTCAAACTGCAATGGTAATGGAAATGAAATGAAAATGAAATCAGCTGTTTGGCCTGCCCTGTGCTTGAATCTGCAATGGCAATGGAAGTGAAATGAAAATGCAATGAGCTGTTTGGCTTGGCCTGCCATGTGCTTGAAACGGCAATGGCAATGGAAATTAAATGAAAATGCAATGAGCTGTTTGGCCTGCCCTGTGCTTGAAACTGCAATGGCAATGGAAATGAAATGAAAATGCAATGAGCTGTTTGGCTTGGCATGCCCTGTGCTTGAAACTGCAAAAGCAATGGAAATAAAATGAAAATGCAATGAGCTGTTTGGCTTGGCCTGCCCTGTGCTTGAAACTGCAATGGCAATGGAAATGAAATGAAAATGCGAGCTGTTTGGCTTGACCTGCCCTGTGCTTGAAACTTCAATGGCAATGGAAATAAAATGGTAATGCAATGAGCTGTTCAGTCTGCCCTGTGCTTGAAACTGCAATGGCAATGGAAATGAAATGAAAATGCAATCAGCTGTTTGGCCTGCCCTGTGCTTGAATCTGCAATGGCAATGGAAGTGAAATGAAAATGCAATGGGCTGTTCGGCCTGCCCTGTGCTTGAAACTGCAATGACAATGGAATGAAATGAAAATGTAATGAGCTGTTCGGCCTGCCCTGTCCTTGAAACTGCAACGGCAATGAAAGTGAAGTGAAAATACAGTGAGCTGTTCGGCCTGCCATGTGTTTAAAACTGCATTGGCAATGGAAGTGAAATAAAAATGCAATGAGCTGTTCGGCCTGCCCTGTGCTTGAAACTGGAATGGCAATGGAAATGAAATGAAAATTCAAAGAACTGTTCGGCCTGCCCTGTGCTTGAAAATGCAATGGCAATGGAAGTGAAATGAAAATGCAATCAGCTGTTTGGCCTACCCCGTGCTTGAAACTGCAATGGCAATGGAAGTGAAATGAAAATGCAATGAGCTGTTTGGCCTGCCCTGTGCTTGAATCTGCAATGGCAATGGAAGTGAAATGAAAATGCAATGAGCTGTTTGGCTTGGCCTGCCCTGTGCTTGAAACGGCAATGGCAATGGAAATGAAATGAAAATGCAATGAGCTGATTGGCCTGCCCTGTGCTTGAAACTGCAATGGCAATGGAAATGAAATGAAAATGCAATGAGCTGTTTGGCTTGGCCTGCCCTGTGCTTGAAACTGCAAAACCAATGGAAATAAAATGAAAATGCAATGAGCTGTTTGGCTTGGCCTGCCCTGTGCTTGAAACTGCAATGGCAATGGAAATGAAATGAAAATGCGAGCTGATTGGCTTGGCCTGCCCTGTGCTTGAAACTGCAATGGCAATGGAAATAAAATGGAAATGCAATGAGCTGTTCAGCCTGCCCTGTGCTTGAAACTGCAATGGCAATGCAAATGAAATGAAAATGCAATCAGCTGTTTGGCCTGCCCTGTGCTTGAATCTGCAATGGCAATGGAAGTGAAATGAAAATGCAATGAGCTGTTCGGCCTGCCCTGTGCTTGAAACTGCAACGGCAATGGAAGTGAAATGAAAATGTAATGAGCTGTTCGGCCTGCCCTGTCCTTGAAACTGCAACGGCAATGAAAGTGTAATGAAAATACAGTGAGCTGTTCGGCCTGCCATGTGTTTAAAACTGCATTGGCAATGGAAGTGAAATGAAAATGCAATGAGCTGTTCGGCCTGCCCTGTGCTTGAAACTGCATTGGCAATGGATGTGAAATGAAAATGCAATGAGCTGTTCGGCCTTCCCTGTGCTTGAAACTGGAATGGCAATGGAAATGAAATGAAAATTCAAAGAGCTGTTCGGCCTGCCCTGTGCTTGAAAATGCAATGGCAATGGAAGTAAAATGAAAATGCAATCAGCTGTTTGGCCTACCCCGTGCTTGAAACTGCAATGGCAATGGAAGTGAAATGAAAATGCAATGAGCTGTTCGGCCTGCCCTGTGCTTGAAACTGCAATGGCAATAGAAGTGAAATGAAAATGCAATCAACTGTTTGGCCTGCCCTGTGCTTGAATCTGCAATGGCAATGGAAGTGAAATGAAAATACAATGAGCTGTTTGGCTTGGCCTGCCCTGTGCTTGAAACGGCAATGGCAATGGAAATGAAATGAAAATGCAATGAGCTGTTTGGCCTGCCCTGTGCTTGAAACTGCAATGGCAATGGAAATGAAATGAAAATGCAATGAGCTGTTTGGCTTGGCCTGCCCTGTGCTTGAAACTGCAAAACCAATGGAAATAAAATGAAAATGCAATGAGCTGTTTAGCTTGGCCTGCCCTGTGCTTGAAACTGCAAAACCAATGGAAATAAAATGAAAATGCAATGAGCTGTTTGGCTTGGCCTGCCCTGTGCTTGAAACTGCAATGGCAATGGAAATGAAATGAAAATGCGAGCTGTTTGGCTTGGCCTGCCCTGTGCTTGAAACTGCAATGGCAATGGAAATAAAATGGAAATGCAATGAGCTGTTCGGCCTGCCCTGTGCTTGAACCTGCAATGGCAATGCAAATGAAATGAAAATGCAATCAGCTGTTTGGCCTGCCCTGTGCTTGAATCTGCAATGGCAATGGAAGTGAAATGAAAATGCAATGAGCTGTTCGGCCTGCCCTGTGCTTGAAACTGCAACGAAATGGAAGTGAAATGAAAATGCAATGAGCTGTTCGGCCTGCCCTGTGCTTGAAACTGCAATGGCAATAGAAGTGAAATGAAAATGCAATCAGCTGTTTGGCCTGCCCTGTGCTTGAATCTGCAATGGCAATGGAAGTGAAATGAAAATGCAATGAGCTGTTTGGCTTGGCCTGCCCTGTGCTTGAAACGGCAATGGCAATGGAAATGAAATGAAAATGCAATGAGCTGTTTGGCCTGCCCTGTGCTTGAAACTGCAATGGCAATGGAAATGAAATGAAAATGCAATGAGCTGTTTGGCTTGGCCTGCCCTGTGCTTGAAACTGCAAAACCAATGGAAATAAAATGAAAATGCAATGAGCTGTTTGGCTTGGCCTGCCCTGTGCTTGAAACTGCAATGGCAATGGAAATGAATTGAAAATGCGAGCTGTTTGGCTTGGCCTGCCCTGTGCTTGAAACTGCAATGGCAATGGAAATAAAATGGAAATGCAATGAGCTGTTCGGCCTGCCCTGTGCTTGAACCTGCAATGGCAATGCAAATGAAATGAAAATGCAATCAGCTGTTTGGCCTGCCCTGTGCTTGAATCTGCAATGGCAATGGAAGTGAAATGAAAATGCAATGAGCTGTTCGGCCTGCCCTGTGCTTGAAACTGCAACAAAATGGAAGTGAAATGAACATGTAATGAGCTGTTCGGCCTGCCCTGTGCTTGAAACTGCAACGGCAATGAAAGTGAAATGAAAATACAATGAGCTGTTCGGCCTGCCATGTGTTTAAAACTGCATTGGCAATGGAAGTGAAATGAAAATGCAATGAGCTGTTCAGCCTGCCCTGTGCTTGAAACTGCAATGGCAATGGAAGTGAAATGAAAATGCAATGAGCTGTTCGGCCTGCCCTGTGCTTGAAACTGCAACAAAATGGAAGTGAAATGAACATGTAATGAGCTGTTCGGCCTGCCCTGTGCTTGAAACTGCAACGGCAATGAAAGTGAAATGAAAATACAATGAGCTGTTCGGCCTGCCATGTGTTTAAAACTGCATTGGCAATGGAAGTGAAATGAAAATGCAATGAGCTGTTCAGCCTGCCCTGTGCTTGAAACTGCAATGGCAATGGAAGTGAAATGAAAATGCAATGAGCTGTTCGGCCTGCCCTGTGCTTGAAACTGGAATGGCAATGGAAATGAAATGAAAATTCAAAGAGCTGTTCGGCCTGCCCTGTGCTTGGAAATGCAATGGCAATGGAAGTGAAATGAAAATGCAATCAGCTGTTTGGCCTACCCTGTGCTTGAAACTGCAATGGCAATGGAAGTGAAATGAAAATGCAATGAGCTGTTCGGCCTGCCCTGAGATTGAAACTGCAATGGCAATAGAAGTGAAATGAAAATGCAATGAGCTGCTCGGCCTGCCCTGTGCTTGAAACTGGAATGGCAAAGGAAATGAAATGAAAATGCAATGAGCAGTTCGACCTGCCCTGTGCTTGAAACTGGAATGGAAATGAAATGAAAATGCAATGAGCTTTTCGACGTGCCTTGTGCTTGAAATTGAAATGGAAATGAAATGAAAATGAAAAGAGTTGTTTGGCCTGCCTGAAACCACTAATTTTGGCCCACAAAGCCCCTATTAGCTGAGAAACCTGTCCCTTTTGCCCAAAATGCCCGTATTAGCCCAGGAGGAGCATTTTGGCCCAAAAGGCCCGTGCCAGGCCAGGAAAGGTCCCCAAAAAGTGCCTTTCACTGAGATTTCACTCAGATTTTTTTTTAAAGAGCCCCTTTGGCCCATGAGACCTGTACTTTTGGGCAGAATTTCTGGTGGTTTCTGAGCTGCCAGCACAACAGGCCTGAGTGACTGAGCTGCCAGCCCACCAGGCCTGAGTGACTGAGCTGCCAGCCCACCAGGCCTGAGTGACTGAGCTGCCAGCCCACCAGGCCTGAGTGACTGAGCTGCCAGCCCAAGAATCCATTCGGCCCACAATGTCCATACTGGCTCTCTGGAAACCAGTCCCTTCGTCCCACAACACCCATGCTAGCGTTCCAGAACCCCCCCCCCCCCCACTGGCCACCAATATTGAGGAGAGGTGGAATATTGCGTTGGGGGACCAGCCCTCCCGTGTGAACATGGGACCCAACGGGTCCCACTTAGTCTAGTATATATATAAAGCTAACAGACAAACAAACAGTAGTTCATAGACAAATATAATGTCCCCTAATCTATGTCATTCAGAGTTTATTTGGAAGTTGTAGTGTTTAATAGCTGGATGGTTAATTTTCATGAATTTTTTAAAGAATGTCGGAGGAGGGAAAGTGATTCCACAGCAGTTTGATGGTTTGTTTGATGGTTTGACTACAATTTATGATTCTCAGTGTAATTATAGGAATTAGAATGCTAAATATATCATTCCACGCTTGGACAGATTGGGGAGTATTCTGCTCTCTCCATTTCAGTTTGGAGTTGCCCAGTTATTTATTGCCTGGTAATATCCCATCTAATTAGCCACCTAAAGGGCCATGACACCCAGGTCACGTGGATGCAACGAGACCTGGGTGTCATGGTAAACCAGTCATTGAAAGTAGGCATGCAGGTGCAGCAGGCAGTGAAGAAAGCGAATGGTATGTTAGCATTCATAGCAAAAGGATTTGAGTATAGGAGCAGGGAGGTTCTACTGCAGTTGTACACGGCCTTGGTGAGACCACACCTGGAGTATTGTGTACAGTTTTGGTCTCCTAATCTGAGGAAACACATTCTTGCCATAGAGGGAGTACAGAGAAGGTTCACCAGACTGATTCCTGGGATGGCAGGAATTTCATATGAAGAAAGACTGGATAGACTCGGCTTGTACTCGCTAGAATTTAGAAGATTGAGGGGGGATCTTATAGAAACTTACAAAATTCTTAAGGGGTTGGACAGGCTAGATGCAGGAAGATTGTTCCCGATGTTGGGGAAGTCCAGAACAAGGGGTCACAATTTAAGGATATGGGGGATGTCTTTTAGGACCAAGATGACAAAAACATTTTTCACACAGAGAGTGGTGAATCTGTGGAATTCTCTGCCACAGAAGGTAGTTGAGGCCAGTTCATTGGCTATATTTAAGAGGGAGTTAGATGTGGCCCTTGTGGTTAAAGGGATCAGGGGGTATGGATAGAAGGCAGGTACAGGATACTGAGTTGGATGATCAGCCATGATCATACTCGAAGGGCCGAATGGCCTACTCCTGCACCTATTTTCTATGTTTCTATGTCTATGTCCCACTGTACGAGGTAATTCAAGAGTTCTCCCGTGTTTTCCCCTGATTCGAACTCGGAGAATGTCCGTAGCAGGTCCGTAGGAGTTTGTGGATGTCTCGTAGTGGCTCGTACGAGTAAAAAGTAACCATTTTTTTCATCACAAGTATTTTTTTACTCGTGGACATTTTTCACAGTGTTGAAAAAACGTCACGAGTTTACCAGATTTTCCGAGTGCCTACTGTTACTCGTACGAGCCGCCACGGGACATTCACGAACTCCTACAGACCCGCTATGGACATTCTCCGAGTTCAAATCAGGGGAAACGCAGGATAACTCTTGATTTACCTCGTACAGTGGGACAGGCCCTTAAGGCAGGCTTCAAGAGTCTGACAGGTAATCTTGGACGAGGCGGGAAATTCTGGGTAAAGATCCTAAGGTCATAAGTGATAGGAGTAGAATTAGGCCAATCGGCCCATCAAGTCTACTCCGCCATTCAATTATGGCTGATCTATCTCTCCCTCCTAACCCCATTCTGTCTTCTCCCCAAAACCTCTGACACCTGTACTAATCAAGAATCTACCTATCTCTGCCTTAAAACTATCCACTGACTTGGCCTCCATAGCCGCCTGTGGCAAAGAATTCCACAGATTCACCACCCTCTGACTAAAGACATTTTGGACAGTCATGACAGATCGTGAATAAGCGGCACGGTGGCGCAGTGGTAGAGTTGCTGCCTAAAGGGGCTGTCCCACTTGGGCGACCTAATTGGTGAGTTTAGAAGAGTTTTTAAAAATGACATGTTGAAGACCTCCTTCGACCTCCTTCGACTATGTTGAAGACTAGCTAGGACTAGCCACCACTAGCTACGACTAGCTACGACTAGCTACAACTAACTTCGGGAAAATTGAACACCGAATAGTGGAGAGTGAAGACGACCTCCTTCGTTCTCCTTCGACCTCCCTTCGACTATGTTGAGGACTATCTACGACTAACTTCGACTACCTTCGACTACCCTCGATTACCTATGACTAACATGCCGACCTACTACGACCTACTACGACTAAACCTACGAGTAAAAAAGTATAGATTTTTTCCATGGCGACCTTTTTTTACTCGCGGGCATTTTTTAACATATTGAAAAAAACGCCGCGACCTGGCTGAGCCCTCGAGTACACGGAGACCACTCTCGAGCATGAAGGAGAGTTACAAAGACCTCCTACGACCTCGTGTCGACCATGCTGCGAGTATGAGTCAAGGGCAAACTCGCCAAAACTCGCGGATTAGGTCGCCCAAGTGGGACAGGCCCATTATCGCGCTTGCAGCGCCGGAGACCCGGGTTCGATCCCGACTACCGGTGCTGTCTTTTTGGAGTTTGAACGTTCTCCCCGTGACCTGTGTTGGTTTTCTCCAAGATCTTCGGTTTCCTCCCACACTCCAAAGATGTACAGGTTTGTAGGTTAATTGGCTTGGTGTATATGTAAATTGTCCCTAGTGTGTGTAGGATAGTGTTAATGTGCGGGGATCGCTGGTCGGTGCGGACTCAGTGGGCCGAAGAGACTGTTGCCGCGCTGTATCTCTAAACTAAACTAAACAAAATGTGTGGATAAACCAAATGGTCATCTTATTCTAATTCTTTATTCTTATTTTTATACTTAAACTAAAGAGCATTCAAAGTCTCTTTAAATAAAAAGCAGTGCCTTTCAAGCCAGCGATAACTATATCCCTGTAAAAGTCAACACATTTTTACATAGAACTGCTACTTCAAGATTAATTGAATTTGATTTCCAATCAGAACATTTTATTCTTAATCCCGTGTGTTGCTCCAAGTAACACAAGTTCACACGTTCTACGAGTAGAATTAGGCCATTCGGCCCATCGAGTCTACTCCGCTGTTCAATCATGACTGATCTCTGCCACCTAAACCCATTTTTCTGCTTTCTCCCCATAACCCTTGACACCCGTTCTAATCAAAAAATATCCACTGACTTGGCCTCCACAGCCCTCTGTGGCAATGAGTTCCACAGATTAACTACCCTCTGACTAAAGAAATTCCTCCTCACCCCTTTTCTAAAAGAACAGCCTTTAATTCTGAGGCGTTGGCCTCTGGTCCTAGACTCTCCCACCAGTGGAAACATCCTTTCCACATCCACTCTATCTATGCCTTTCATTATTCTGTAAGTCCTGTAAGTAACAATGTAATGCAAACAAGAAAATAAGTCGCTAATGTTTAGGAAGGAACTGCAGATGCTGGTATAAAATGAAGATAGACACAAAAAGATGGAGTAACTCAGGAGGGCATAGAGCATCTCTGGAGAGAAGGAATGGGTGACGTTTCGGGTCGAAACCATTCTTCAGACTGAGATTCAGGGGAAAGGGAAACAAAAGATATAGATGGTGATGTAGAGAGGTATAGAACAAATGAATGAAAGATATGCAAAAAAGTAACGATGATAAAGGAAACAGGTCATTGTTAGCGGTGGGCTAGGTGAAAACGAGTTACAGACAATGAGACTCAACAAGACGACTTTGAAACTAGTACAACAACTTGGGTGGGGGAGGAACGGAGAGAGAGGGGATGCAAGGGTTACAAAGTTAGATTCATCAATATTCATACCGCTGGGTTGTAAGGTTACCTTAATTTATTCTATATCTCTATATCACCGTCTATATCTCTAATTTCCCTTTCCCCTGGCTCTCAGTCTGAAGAAGGGTCTCGACCCAAAATGTCACCTATTCCTTTTCTCCAAAGACGCTGTCTGGCCCGCTGAGTTACTCCAGCATTTTGTGTCTAAATAAGCCCTAAAGATGTTTATTGCCATTCAATGACCAGGTGAGAAATGTAATGGTCAGTTAATTTCATGCCCTTGCTTTTATTGTGCCTTGACGTGGTCTCGCACTTGTAGCCAACTGCCAGCTTTTGTCTAAGTGGCGTTGGAGTGTACAAAGTTCAGAAGGTGGCCAGCTGCTCACTGTCACTTAAACCTTGTGGGAATAATGCGCCTGTTTCCTCTGGCAGGCCCTTCTCCGATAAGAATGATTTACAGTTTGCATCCCTGGTGCAGACAACTGGACAAACTCGTCCCGCTGTCTCGAGAGCCAGCGTTTTCAGTCGTCTGAGAAACCTGACAGAAAGATTCATTGGTGCTTCATTCCTGAGAGAGTGCCTGGTCCACAGACGATCTCTCTGTAATGCTATTGGGACCAGGGTTATTTATGAAAAGCTGCTGTTTCTGCCTTTGTTACCTTGCAGAGCTCATTTCCATTCCACTCCATGTTTAGTTTTGATTGGTCTACTTTAGTTTAATTCGGTTTAATTTGGTTTAGTTTATTGTCACGTGGACTGAGGTACAGTGAAAAGCTATTGTTAAAATTTTTAAAAAAAACGCACATTAACACTACCCTACACACACTAGGGACAATTTACACGTACGCCAAGCCAATTAACCTGCAAGCCTGTACGTCTTTGGAGTGTGGGAGGAAACCGCAGGTCACGGGGAGAACGTACAAACTCCGTACAGCTAGCACCCGTAGTCGGGATCGAACCCGGGTTTCTGGCGCTGCAAGTGCTGTAAAGGGCCTGTCCCACTTGGACGACCTAATCCACGAGTTTAGAAGACCCTAGATGGGTGAAAAAAATGTCAAGGTCGTGTTGACTCGACAAAGTAAAAGACCTCCTACGACTATGTCTACGACCTCCTACGACTATGTCTACGACCTCCTACGACTATGTCTACGACCTCCTACGGCTATGTCTACGACCTCCTACGACTATGTCTACGACCTCCTACGACTATGTCTACGACCTCCTACGACTATGTCTACGACTTCCTACGACTATGTCTACGACCTCCTACGACTATGTCTACGACCTCCTACGACCCCCCTCGACCTCAGTCTTCCACACCGAAGACCAACTACCACTAGCTACGAGTGGAAAATTATCACATGATAAAATTATGTCATGTTTGCATTTTTTTCCTCGGGCCAGTTACCGACCTACGACTACCTACGACTACCTACGACTAACGTCACGACCTATCTACGACTTACCTACGAGTAAAAAGTATCAATTTTTTCCATGCCGACCTTTTTTTTACTCGTGGACATTTTTTATCAGGCTGGAAAAAACGCCGCGACCTACTTGAGGCCACGAGTACGCGGAGACCACTCACGAGCATGAGGAAGAGTTACGAAGACCTCCTACGGCCTCCTACGACCTCGTGCCGACCATGCGAGTATGTCAAGGGCAAACTCGTCAGAGGTCACCAATTAGGTCATGAAAGTGGGACAGGGGCTTAAGGCAGCAACTCTACCGCTGCACCACCGTTTAGTTTAGTTTAGCTTAGTTAGTGTATTGTCATGTGTACTGAAGTACAGTGAAAAGCTTTTGTTAAAATAAGAAATACACCACTTTGTCAATAAATGATAGGCACAGAAGGAGAATATTTTCAGCATTATTCCTGACACAAATATTTTATTTATTCTGGATCTGTGATCTGAGAAATATTAGTACCATTGCAAGAGAGCAGATTTGCAAAGGATGATATTTCTCGATTATCGGAATATACTCCGCTCACGAACAAAAGACAACAAGATGTTTATGTGAAATCAAAAAAGGTACATTCAAGATCATAATGCAAAAAACTGTTAGTTTAGTTTAGCTTAGTTGAGTTGAGTTGAGTTTAATTTATTGTCACGAGCACACGAGGTACAGTGAAAAGCTTTTGTTGCGTGCTATCCAGTCAGTGGAAAGACAATACATGATTACAATCGAGCCATTTACAGTGTCCAGATACATGAGAAGGGAATAACGTTTAGTGCAAGGTAAAGCCAGCAAAGTCCGATCAAAGATAGTCCAAGGCTCACCAATGACGCAGATAGGAGTTCAGGACTGCTGTCTGGTTGTTGGTAGGATGGTTCAGTTGTCTGATAACAGCTGGGAAGAAACTGGCCCTGAATCTGGAATTGTGCGTTTTCACACTTCTGTACCTGTTTAACCAGCTTCATTCTGTGGCAAAGCACCAGCATTTGTGACGTAAATATTCAATTCTCCCGCGCCTCAGTTTCAAACTTCAAGATGAACTTTATTTGTTGTTTGTTTGTTCGTGTTTCAAGGCATGTAGAGAGGTTCTAAGGCAAAGGAAAGGCATAAACTTGACGAAATCAAATATATTATAAACAAAAGTTAAATTGTTAAAGAATTACCTGAAATATGAAACAAGAGATGGAGCAATGAAGGAAATACCAAGACGATAGAATCAACTCGGTGACAAATGAAGATGGATAAATTTCATCATAATATATCAGCATTTAGTTTAGTTAAGTTTAGAGATACAGCGCAGGAACAGGCCCTTCGGCCCACAGAGTCCGCACCGACCAGCGATCCCCGCACACTAACAGTACCCTACACACACTAGGGACAATTTACATTTAAACCAAGCCAATTAACCTACAAACCTGTACGTCTTTGGAGTGTGGGAGGCAACCGATGATCTCGGAGAAAACGCGCGCAGGTCACGGGGAGAACGTACAAACTCCGTACAGACGGCACCCGTAGTCGGGATCGAACGCGGGTCTGCGGCGCCATCAGGCAGCAACTCTACCACCGCGCCACCGTTTCACCGCTAAAAGGGTATCAAGACTTATGGATTTAGCAGAGAAAAGTGACATGGAGGTGAATGATCAGCTACCATCTTATTGAATGGCAGCACAGATGTAAGAAGATGAATATTCTACTTCTGCTTCTATTTCTTGAATTATTTATTCTTAATTTCTTCACACATGATGGAGCAAAATAGAATTTTGACCTTGGGTGGAATCTGAGAGGTAACCTTTTCACACAAAGGGTGGTGGGTGTCAGGTACGAGCTGCTGGAGGAGGTAGTTGAGGCTGGGACTATCCCAGCGTTTAAGAAACAGTTAGACAGGTACTTGGCTAGGACAGGTTTGGAGGGATATGGGACAAACGCAGGCAGATGGGACTAGTGTAGCAGGGACATGTTGGTCGGCATGGGCAAGTAGGGCCGAAGGGCCTGTTTCCACGCTGTATGACTCCATGACTCTATGAGAGAGCAAGTGAATGATCTGATTCAGATTTATTGGCCTTAATTAACTGCAGAAAGAAGAGGGGGGAAATAAACATAGAACAATTTTTTTGTCTACCACAGCTGAAAAAGTTTATGCAGCATCTGCTTCCAATTTTCAATCCAGCTCACAGCCTGGAATCCCTTTGTACACATCTGCATTACTGGCCTTACTTATTTTAGCATACATTTCCCCATAAAACTAAAATGGCTTTTCACACAGAAAGGATTTTTTTTGCCTTCATGCAAACTTTGGACATCGACAAACAAGCAGAGTTGCTTAGTTGTCTGTGGAGTCAGATCTAACTTACTCAATAGTGGGTTTCTTGGAAGGCATAAAAAAAATAAAGCAAGCTCACTAGGAAAAGAAAACCCAGTCAGCATTAAATACATTTTAGTTTGTTTATGCTCAGGAATTTGATTCATTGCTGCAGCTGTCTTTGGAGTTGAGCTGATGCACCCCTTATATACGAAAGAAAACTTCAACATGAAGATATACGGTAAACCCTGGTTGTGACAGACCGTCGAAGGGTCAAATTGTGTCCCTTATCGCTGATTGTCTGCTATAACCGAATAATGTATTATCATTGTGTGATTTATTTGGGCTAGTTTAGTTTAGTTTAGTTTAGAGATACAACAGGGAAGCAGGCCCCACGGCCCACTAAATCCACGCCGACCAGCGATCCCCGCACACTAACACTATCCTACACACACTAGGGACAATTTAGACAATAGACAATAGGTGCAGGAGTAGGCCATTTGGCCCTTCGAGCCAGCACGGCCATTCATTGTGATCATGGCTGATCATCCCCAATCAGTACCCCGTTCCTGCCTTCTCCCAATATCCCCTGACTCCGCTACTTTTAAGAGCCCTATCTAGCTCTCTCTTGGAAGCATCCAGAGAACCGGCCTCCACCACCCTCTGAGGCAGAGAATTCCACAGACTCACCACTCTCTGTGAGAAAAAGTGTTTCCTCGTCTCCGTTCTAAATGGCTTACCCCTTATTCTTAAACTGTGGCCCCTGGTTCTGGTCGGGCCGAAGGGCCTGTTTCCATGCTGTGTGACTCTATGACTATAATTCCTCGACAAAATCCCAAGCTGCTGCCTGCGTTAACCAAGAGGCCGGCCCTCACAATAGACAGACACCTATAATCTCTTCAGCCGGGTTTTATTGAATACAGCGCGCAAACGAAGCCTCTGAGAAGCGTGTGTGAAACCACTTATTCTGCCCAGCCGTTTTGACAGCAGTGACCTTGTGAACAAAGCACAGACATCTCTGCAGCGGAGTAAGAATGTAGAGGACTTCCAGAGTCCTCTGTTGTTGGTTGATTAGGCCCGAGACCCTCGATGGAACAGAAACGACTGGTCATCATCATCATCCTATCAGCTTTGTGTGACATTGGGAGCCACTTGTCTCCGAATGAAGTAAATAGTAAAGACGCAATCTGCAAAGCGGCTTTCATCGGGCTCTCAGTACCGGGCCCATTGGAAGAGGCCGCCGCATTATTCGATGAAGCCGTCAAATAGCAGCCTGTTATTCATTGCTTCCTCTCCAGATGCTGTTTCTATTTCAGAAAGCAGCCTTGATAAAGAACAGAGCTGCGGCCCACAGCTAGGATGCATCTGGAAAAGATATTCCAGACGAACGATATGGATCACAGGACGGGTTCCTGTGTTTGTAAAAAATTACACAGAGTTCCTCAGACCACGTGGATGGCAAAACACGATCATTCTCAGTTTAGAGATGCAGTTAAATCAGAATTTTTCATATATTTTCACAAGTAATTCAGTTGAATCGTTTCATTTTGTAAAAAAAACTTTTATTTAGTTTCAGAGATACGCCACGGAAACAGGCCCTTCGGCCCACCGAGTCCGCACCGACCCGTGATCCCCGCACGCTAACGCTATCCTACACACACCAGGGACAACTTGTTTGCCGACGCCAATTAACCCACGAACCCGCACGTCTTTGGAGTGTGGGAGAAAACCGGAGCATCCGGAGAAAACCCACGCGGGTCACGGGGAGAAGGTACAAACTCCGTACAGGCGGCACCCGTAGTCGGGATCGAACCCGGGTCTCTGGCGCTGTGAGGCAGCAACTCTACCGCTGCGCCCCTAAGTTCCTGTGTTTATAAAAATTACACAGTGCAGCTAAGACCATGGGGGGGGGGGGGGGGGAATGGGTAATATGACATCAAGTAAGAAAAATCACATTTGTATATTTGCCTCAAATGTAATTCTTTTGAATCATTTCTTTTTGTTTAGCTGGATAAATGGGTGGCATGGTGGCGCAGCAGTAGAGTGGCTGCCTTACAACGCCAGAGACACGGGTTTTGGATGATCAGCCATGATCATATTGAATGGCGGTGCTGGCTCGAGGGGCCGAATGGCCTACTCCTGCACCTATTTTCTATGGTATTATGTTTCTATGGGTTTGATCCTGACTACGGGTGCTTGGCTGTACGGAGTTTGTACGTTCTCCCCGTGACCTGCGTGGGTTTTCATCGGGTGCTCCAGTTTCCTCCCACACTCCAAAGACGTACAGGTTTTTAGGCTAATTGGTTGGGTATAATTGTAAATCGCCCCTAATATGTGCAGGATAGTGTTAGTGTGCGGGGATCGCTGGTTGGTGCGGACTCGGTGGGCCGAAGGGCCTGTTTCAGCGCTGTATCTCTAAACTCAACCAAAGATCAGACTTCTGGAGATTGTCAAGGAATTGCAGGACCATCTCTTATCTCCTAGCAAGTAATTATATTTCTATTTGTGCCAAGCCTGTGCAGTCAGTTGTTATCGGGAATGTGGCTGTTCAGTGAATAACGTCACAGCAAACTCTATAGATTAGCTCCTGTGCTGTTCTGTGCACTAGTTGGAATATGATGATGTCAATGAAGTACAGATCACATAATATTGAAAAGCAGATATATCCAATTTCAGGTCCTTCGTGCCTTTTGAATTATTAATTCGTATATCTCCTGATATGGGTCGCACAGCTGCTCACTATACTCCAAATGCGGTCTGGCTAATGCCTCATAAAGCCTTATTTTAGACTTTGTCCACCGACAGGTTATGTGGCTGGCTATTTTAGGGAATTTTACACTCACAGACCACAGAAACAGGCCCTTTGGCCCAAGCAAGACGCGATGCTCAATCTATCCTAATACAATAGGGCACAGAGCAGGCCTTAAAGGGCAGAACTTTAAAGGGCAGAGGGGCAAAGTTCAAAGGTCATAAGGTAATAAGTGATAGGAGCAGAATTAGGCCATTCGACACATCAAGTCTAGACCCCCATTCAATCTTGACTGATCTACCTCTCCCTCCTGAAAGGCTTGGATAGAATGGATGTAGAGAGGGGTTAAGAGAGAAAGATACATCAGCCTTGATTGAATGGCGGAGTAGACTTGATGGGCCGAATGGCCTAATTCTACTCCTATAATTTATGACCTTATGGTGTCTCTCGTCCCTTCAGATCGTGATATACCCCCTCTGGCGAGCCAATATTAAGCCCGTTGCATGAAACGTCTCCACACTACTAGCGGTAGAGGGCGTAGTTGGTCCGCCCAGCTATGGCGGCATTTTGCTCAGCAAACCGAGACATGCCCAGACATTGTTTGGGATCATGTTCGAAAACATTTTCTACTTGTTTCCGAACAGTTTGGAATGCTGTGCTGCTAATGTGGCTGCCAACTCCATTTTAGCCGACGTGGTTTTAGTTTTTTAGTTTTAGTTTTAGAGATACAGCGCGGAAACAGCGCGAGTCCGTGCCGACCAGCGTTCCCCGTACACTAGCATTATCCTACACACACTTTACATTTACGTTTACACCAAGCCAATTGACCTGCAAACCTGTGCATCTTCGAGTGTGGGGGGAAACCGAAGATCTCGGAGAAAACCAACGCGGGTCACGGGGAGAACGTACAGATTCCGTGCAGATAGCACCCGTAGTCAGGATCGAACCCGGGTCTCCGGCGCTGCAAGCGCTGTAAGGCAGCAACTCTACCGCTGCGCCACCGTGGTCTGCTACAACACAGCACGGTGCCAGGCTATGGCCACGGCTCGAAGGTCTGCAAGGGAGAGTCAGATATCGCTCTTGTGGCTAACGGAATCAAGGGATATGGGGAGAAAGCAGGAATGGGGTACTGATTTTAGATGATTGGCCATGATCATATTGAATGGCAGTGTGGGCTCGATGGGCCGAATGGCATACTCCTGCGCCTATTTTCTATGTTTCTATGCCGTGCAGCCTCACTTTGGTCACCTTGCCACAGGAAGGATGTTGTTAAGATGGAAAGAGTGCGGAGAAGATTTACGAGGATGTTGTCAGGCCTTGAGTGCCTGATCTAGGAGTACAAGTGCATGGTTCCTTGAAGGTCGAGTCGCAGGTAGATAAGGTGGTCAAAAAGACCTTTGGCACTTTGGCCTTCATCAGTCAGAGTATTGAGTATATAAGTTGGGAGTTCATGTTACAGTTGTATAAGACGTTGGTGAGACCACATTTAGAATATTGTGTTCAGCTCTGGGAACTATGTTATAGGAAAGATATTGTCAAGCTTGAAATGGTTCAGAAAAGATTTACGAGGATGTTGCCAGGGTGTGAGCTATAGGGAGAGGTTGAATAGGCTGTGTCTCTATTCCTTGGAGCGCAGGAAGATGAGGGGTGATCTGTGGAATTCTCTGCCACAGAAGGCAGTGGAAGCCGATTCACTGGATGTTTTCAAGCGAGAGTTAGATTTAGCTCTTAGGGCCAAGGGAACCAAGGGATATGGGGAAAAAGCCGGAACGGGGTACTGATTTTGGATGATCGTCCATGATCATATTGAATGGTGGTGCTGGCTCGAAGGGCTGAATGGCCTACTCCTGCACCTATTTTCTATGTTTCTATGTTTCAGCGGGTCTGGCAGCATCTCTGGAGAAAGGGAATAGATGACGTTTTGATTCAGAACCCTTCTACAGACAGTTCCGACCTGAAACCTCAGCTATTCCGTTTCTCCCTTGATGCTGCCTGACCCACTGAGTTACTCCAGCTTTTAGTGTCGATCTTCGGTAACCATATAACCATTATAACCATTACAGCACGGAAACAGGCCATCTCGGCCCTTCAAGTCCGTGCCGAATATTTTTTTTTTTTTTTTTTTTGCCGGTATAAACCAGCATTTGCAGTTCCTTCCTGCACATAGAACAGTGCAGCACAGAAATAGGCCCTTTAGTCCATAATGGCTTTGTCAAACACGATGCCAAGTTCAACTAATTTCATCTGCCTGCACATGATCCATAACCTTCCATTCCCTGCAGGTCATGTAAAGGATTTGAGGAAGAATTCTTCTTCACCCAGAGTATAGTTGGAATCTAGAAGGCGCTGTTTCAGTAGCTGTCGGAGGTAAATTCTCACAACATTGGAGATGTGCCCAGATGAACATCTCAATTGTCAAGGTATTGAAAGCCATGGGCATACTGAAGCTAAATGGGATCAGCATAGATGAGTACATGATGGTTGACATGGAATTAGTTCGTTAGTTTAGTTGATTGTCACGTGTACCGAGGTACAGTGGAAACATAGAAACATAGAAACATAGAAATTAGGTGCAGGAGTAGGCCATTCGGCCCTTCGAGCCTGCACCGCCATTCAATATGATCATGGCTGATCATCCAACTCAGTATCCCGTACCTGCCTTCTCTCCATACCCTCTGATCCCTTTAGCCACAAAGGCCACATCTAACTCCCTCTTAAATATAGCCAATGAACTGGCCTCGACTACCCTCTGTGGCAGAGAGTTCCAGAGATTCACCACTCTCTGTGTGAAAAAAGTTCTTCTCATCTCGGTTTTAAAGGATTTCCCCCTTATCCTTAAGCTGTGACCCCTTGTCCTGGACTTCCCCAACATCGGGAGCAATCTTCCTGCATCTAGCCTGTCCAACCCCTTAAGAATTCTGTAAGTTTCTATAAGATCCCCCCTCAATCTCCTAAATTCTAGAGAGTATAAACCAAGTCTATCCAGTCTTTCTTCATAAGACAGTCCTGACATCCCAGGAATTAGTCTGGTGAACCTTCTCTGTACTCCCTCTATGGCAAGAATGTCCTTCCTCAGATTTGGAGACCAAAACTGTACGCAATACTCCAGGTGTGGTCTCAAAGGAAAGCCTTTGTGTTGTGTGCTATCCTGTCAGCGGGTCTAAAAGGGTCTCCTATTCCTTTTCTCTGGAGATGCTGCCTGACACGCTGAGTTACTCCAGCTTTTTGTGCCTATCATACAGGATTACAATCAAGTCGTCCAAAAGTGTATAGATACAGGGTAAGGGTAATTACGTTTATTGCAAGATAAAGACCAGTAAAGTCTGATTAAAGATATATAGTGTAGGAAAGAACTGCAGATGCTGGTTTACATCGACGGTAGACACAAAATGGGGGGAGTAACCAATTAAAGATAGTCCAAGGGTCTCTAATGGGGTGGGTGGGAGGTCAGGGCCGCTCTCTGGTTGTGGTAGGGTGGTTCAGTTGCCTGCTAACAGCTGGGAAGAAACTGTCCCTGAATATCTGGAGGTGTTTGTCTCTGTGTGTGTGTGTGTGTGTGTGTGTGTGTGTGTGTGTGTGCGTGTACCAAAGTGGGCCAAAGGGCATGTTTCTGTGCTCTGTGAGTCTAAAATTCCCTTACATAGACAGCCACATTGACATGCTGGCTGGTGAAAGTTTCAAAAATAACCCGTAGCAAGCCAAAGTCTAAAATGAGGCTTTATAAGGCACTACTCAGACCGCATTTGGAGTATTGTGAGCAGTTTTGAGCCACATATCTGTGGAAGATGCGCTGGCTTTGGAAAGTGTCCAGAGGAGGTTTACGAGAATGATCTCAGGAAGGAGTGGGTTAACATATGATGAGCGTTTGACGGCCCTGGGCCTGTACTCGCTGGAGTTTAGAAGGATAAGGGGGGACCTCATTGAAATAGTGAAAGGCAAGGATAGAGTGGATGTGGAGAGGATGTTTCCACTAGTGGGAGAGTCTTGGACCAGAGGCTATAGACTCAGACTAAAAAGATGTATCTTTAGGAAGGAGATGAGGAGGAATTTCTTTAGTCAGATGGTGGTGAATCTGTGGAATTCATTGCCACAGACAGCTGTGGAGGCCAAGTCATGAGATATTTTTAAGGTGGAGATCGATAGATTCTTGATTTTCCCCAGTGTCAAGGTTATGGGAAGAAGGCAGGAGAATGGGGTTGAGAGGCAAAGATAGTTCAGCAGTGATTGAATGGCGGAACAGACGTGATGGGCCGAATGGCCTAATTCTGCTCCTAGAACTTATGAAAATCCAGGAGCACTATTCCAAGCATTGAGAAATAAGCCAGAGGTCCAATCCTCCATCAGAGTGGAAAGGCAAGAGTGAAAAGTCTCAAGGTCATGATCAGTGGGTAGTTGAAGCAGAACGATGAGACTTTTGTTCAGGCCGGTGAAAAACCCAAAGATTTCCGTGTGAAGCTTCAGGCAATCTCTCAGGCTTGCCTTGGTCAACAAAGCTAACACATCAGAGATTTGGCATCAAGAGGCTCCTGTTGTGTACTGTTGCCGGGCAGATGACAGTTTGTTCAGGCTTCATCCTCTTTGACAAATTTGACCAGGCCTTGTAAGTTTGGCAAAAAAAGTCAGCGAAAATGCTGGGCACACTAAACAAGTCTGGTTCATACAAGTTGATAAGTTATGGGAGCAAAATTAGTCCTTTCGGCCCATCAAGTCTGCTCCGCCATTTTGTTTATGGGTGCTAACACGACAGGTGACATGGGTTTAGTTACATCAGAAGAGCAAAATCTTATTGCATCATTTAGCAGATCAAGTGGATTACTGAAGAAATCTACAATGGCTGTGACCACTTTACTTGAGGGATACAGCGTGAACAGGCCCTTCGGCCCACCAAGTCTGCGCCGACCAGCGATCACCCCGTACACTAGCACTATCCTACACGCACGAGGGACAATTTACAATTCTACCAAAGCCAATTAACCTACAAAACCTGTACGTCTTTGGAGTGTGGGAAGGAACCAGAGCACCCGGAGGAGACCCACACGGTCATGGGGAAAATGTACAAACTCCGTACAGACAGCACCCATAGCCAGGATCGAACCAGGGTCTCTGGCGCTGTAAGGCAGCAATTCTACTGTTGCACAAACATGCCGACCAATAAAGAAAGCTGCTAAAGCTAATAAGCAGAACAACAATAAACAAAATATTTAAGTTATTCCGAATTCATAGTGACCTCTATAAGGAGTAAAAACTTCTACATATGTTCCCGATGTTGGGGGAGTCCAGAAACAGGGGCCACACTTTAAGAATAAGGGGTAAGCCATTGCGAACGGAGATGAGGAAAAAGTTTTTTAAACAGAGGGTTGTGAATGTGTATAATTCTTTGCCTCAGTGGAGGCCAATACTCTGGATGCTTCCAAGAGAGTTCGATAGAGCTCTTAAAGATAGCGGAGTCAGGGGATATGGGGAGAAGGCAGGAATGGGGTACTGATTGTGGATGATCAGCCATGATCACAATGAATGGAGGTGTTGGCTCGAAGGGCCGAATGGCCTTTTGGCTCGAAGGGCCTGCACCTATTGTCTATTGTCGGTTGTCTATTCCTATTAATATTCCATTTATTGCTTCACATCATCAATTTCATGCGCCAATTCTCACCTCTGTCTTAACCTGGACACCCTTCAATTTTAAACAATGACCCTAGATCTCGTTTCTCCCATAAGAAGAAAAAACGTCTCCACATCCACCCAGCCCAAGTTCATCATCATCTTCTTGAGTCATAGGGCGGTGAATCTGTGGAATTAATTGTCACAGAAGGCTGTGGAGGCCAAGTCATGAGATATTTTTAAGGTGGAGATCGATAGATTCTTGATTTTCCCCAGTGTCAAGGTGTTAAAGGTTATGGGAAGAAGGTAGGAGCATGGGGTTGAGGGAAAAATAGATCAGCCATGATTGAATGATGGGCCGAATGGCCTAATTCTGCTCCTATGGTTTATGAGCTGATGAAATCTCACACTTCTAAACACCAGGGAATACCAACCTAACCTCTCAAATATTTTCTCATAAAACAACTAACCCATTCCAGGTACCATTCTGGTACCTGATTCTGAAGAAAGGTCTCAACCTGAAACATCACCTATCCATGTTCTGCAGACATGCTGCCTGACCTGCTTTGGACTAGAGATACACCGCAGAAACAGGTCATTTGGCCCACCGTGTCCGTGCCAACCAGCGATGGAGTTACTCCACCCTCTGCACCCTCTCCAAAGCTTCCACATCGTCTCTTGCCCAGAGTAGGGGAATCGAGGACCAGAGGACATAGGTTCAAGGTGAAGGGGAAAAGATTAAATGGGAATCCGAAGGGTAACTTTTTCACACAGAGTGTGGTGGGTGTATGGGACAAGCTGCCAGAGGAGGTAGTTGAGGCTGGGACTATCCCAACATTTAAGAAACAGTTGGACAGGTACATGGATAGGACCGGTTTGGAGGGTTATGGACCAAGCGCAGGCAAGTGGGACTAAGGTAGCTGGGACATGTTGGCTGGTGCGGGCCAGTTGAGCCGAAGGGCCTGTTTCCACACTGTATCACTCTATGACTCTCTCACTCTATGACCCTTTGCACTAGCACTATCCTACACGCTAGGTACAATTTACAATTTTTACCGAAGCCAATTAACCTGCAAACTTGCACGCCTTTAGAGTGTGGGAGCATAGAGAAAACCCAGAGAAAACCCACGCAGTCACAGAGAGAATGTACATAATCCGTACAGACACACCCGGAGTCTGGATCGAACCTGGGTCTCTGGCGCTGTAAGGCAGCAACTCTACCGCTGCGCCACCAAGTGTTACTCCAGCACTTTGCATCATTCTGGTCAACTTTCCCTGAAGTATTTCCGTCGCATCTCCATCTTCCCTTCAAGAAGGTTCCTTCCTTCAACCGTTCAAGAAACAGTTCCACAGGTCCATGGATAGGACTTGGTTTGGAGGGATATGGACCAAACGCGGGCAGGTGGGACTAGTGTAGCTGGGACATGTTTGGCCGGTGTGGGCGAGTTGGGCCGAAGGGCCTGTTTCCTCGCTGTATCACTCTGTGACTATGACTCTGCAAGGTTCATGGATGCCGGGTGGGTTGACTCACTCCCCAACCTTCTTTCCCTTTGGAGAGATGTGTTCCCTTTGTTCAAAGCGTCTTTTGATGGGTGATGTGAGAGTGGGGACTCTGCATACTGAAAGCACAGTAATGTAATGAACCAAGGTTGTCCCTTCTCCATAAACGCATACATTAATACACTTGTACCTTGGTCACCCTTATAATATGCTGTATGCTTCGCTGCAGAATAAATAATCAAAGATAAGAATATAAAGCAGGATAGTAAAAGCTTCTTCAGGTATGTGAAGAGGAAAAAATTAGTTAAGACCAAAGTTGGACCCTTGAAGACCGAAAAAGGTGAATTTATTATGGGGAACAAGGAAATGGCAGATGAGTTGAACAGGTACTTTGGATCTGTCTTCACTAAGGAGGACACAAACAATCTTCCTGATATAGTGGTGGCCAGAGGATCTGGGGTGACAGAGGAACTGATGGAAATCGACATTAGGCAGGAAATGGTATTGGGTAGACTGATGGGACTGAAGGCTGATAAATCCCCAGGGCCTGATGGTCTGCATCCCAGGGTACTTAAGGAAGTGGCTCTAGAAATCGTGGATGCATTGGTGATAATTTTCCAATGTTCTATAGACTCAGGATCAGTTCCTGTGGATTGGAGGGTAGCTAATGTTATCCCACTTTTTAAGAAAGGCGGGAGAGAGAAAACGGGGAATTATAGACCAGTTAGCCTGACATCGGTGGTGGGGAAGATGCTGGAGTCAATTATAAAAGATGAGATAGCCGCACATTTGGATAGCAGTAACAGGATCGGTCCGAGTCAGCATGGATTTACGAAGGGGAAATCATGCTTGACTAATCTTCTGGAATTTTTTGAAGATGTAACTACGAAAATGGACAAGGGAGAGCCAGTGGATGTAGTGTACCTGGACTTCCAGAAAGCATTTGATAAGGTCCCACATAGGAGATTAGTGGGCAAAATTAGGGCACATGATATTGGGGGTAGAGTGCTGACATGGATAGAGAAGTGGTTGGCAGATAGGAATCAAAGAGTAGGGATTAATGGGTCCCTTTCAGAATGGCAGGCAGTGACTAGTGGGGTACCGCAAGGCTTGGTGCTGGGAACGCAGCTATATACAATATACATCAATAATTTGGATGAAGGGATTCAAAGTAACATTAGCAAATTTTCAGATGACACAAAGATGGGTGGCAGTGTGAAATGTGAGGATGATGCTATGAGAAAGCAGGGTGACTTTGACAGGTTGGGGGAGTGGGCAGATGCATGGCAGATGAAGTTTAATGCGGATAAATGTGAGGTTATCCACTTTGGTAGCAAAAAACAGGAAGGCAGATTACTATCTAAATGGCGTCAAGTTGGGAAAAGGGGAAGTACAACGGGATCTGGGGGTCCTTGTACATCAGTCTATGAAAGTAAGCATGCAGGTACAGCAGGCAGTGAAGAAAGCGAATGGCATGTTGTCCTTTATAACAAGAGGATTCAAATATAGGAGCAAAGAGGTCCTTCTGCAGTTGTACAGAGCCCTAGTGAGACCACACCTGGAGTATTGTGTGCAGTTCTTGCTATTGAGGGAGTGCAGCGTAGGTTTACAAGGTTAATCCCGGGATGGCGGGACTGTCATATGCTGAGAGAATGGAGCAGCTGGGCTTGTACCCTCTGGAGTTTAGAAGGATGAGAGGATATCTCATTGAAACATATAAGATTGTTAAGGGCTTGGACACGCTAGAGGCAGGAAACATGTTCCCGATGTTGGGGGAGTCCAGAACCAGGGGCCACAGCTTAAAAATATGGAGTAAGAGATTTAGAATGGAGACGAGGAAACACTTTTTCACACAGAGAGTGGTGAGTCTGTGGAATTCCCTGCCTCAGAGGGCGGTGGAGGCAGGTTCTCTGGATGCTTTCAAGAGAAAGCTAGATAGGGCTCTTAAAAATAGCGGAGTCAGGGGATATGGGGAGAAGGCAGGATCGGGGTACTGATTGGGGATGATCAGCCATGATCACATTGAATGGCGGTGCTGGCTCGAAGGGCCAAATGGCCTACTCCTGCACCTATTGTCTATTGTCTATTGTCTATTGTCTTTCAGAAGCCCTGACATGAGGAAGCATCCTTCTGCAGGAATCTTTGGGAAATATATACCGTTATATTTGTTTTTTATTTTTCAACATGTTAATTGGTTTTAAATCACGAAGCTGTTAACGCTGTGGAATCTTATTTATATGCCACAGGTTCTGCACATCCACTGTTTGATTCTAACCCGACAGTAATGAGTAACACTGTTAAATAGAAATATAACGTTATGGTAATTCCATTCTTCAGCTCAAGAACTATCAAAGAGTCAAGAATCCTGAAATCTCAATCTCAATCTCAATCTATCTATCTATCTATCTATCTATCTATCTATCTATCTATCTATCTATCTATCTATCTATCTATCTATCTATCTATCTATCTATCTAACTATCTATTTATCTATCTATCTATCTCTGTCTCTCTCTCTCTCTCTCTCTCTCTCTCTCTCTCTCTCTCTCTCTCTCTCTCTCTCTCTCTCTCTCTCTCTCTCTCTCTCTCTCTCTCTCTCTCTCTCTCTCTCTCTCTCTCTCTCTCTCTCTCTCTCTCTCTCTCTCTCTCCTCTCTCTCCCTTCTCTCTCTCTCTCTCTCTCTCTCTCTCTCTCTCTCTCTCTCTCTCTCTCTCTCTCTCTCCTCTCTCTCTCCTCTCTCTCTCTCTCTCTCTCTCTCCTCTCTCTCTCCTCTCTCTCTCCTCTCTCTCTCTCTCTCTCTCTCTCTCTCTCTCTCTCTCTCTCTCTCTCTCTCCTCTCTCTCTCTCTCTCTCTCTCTCTCTCTCTCTCTCTCTCTCTCTCTCTCTCTCTCTCTCTCAATTCTCTCTCTCTCTCTACTATCTCTCTCTCTTTCTCCCTCCTTTCGCTCTCTCTCTCTCTACTCTCTCCACTCTCTCGCTCTCTCTCTCTCTATACCCTCACTCTCTCTCTTGCACTTCACATCTATCAAAGCTTCTTTTAACGGGTCAAACAACGACCGATTGTCACTTACTGCTTTGTCTTTTTTCCAGCGTATTAAATGAGATATTAAATAAAATATTCAGACAGGAAAGTGAAAGATGCAGCCCGTGACAGTGTGTTTTCTTGCAATTCAGTCCTATCTGTTCAAGATGAGATATTTGGCGGCCTGAGCAAAGTGATGGCATCGCTTGTATGGTTAATTATCTTCCAATCTACAGCTGTTTTCACTCCGACAAAGTGTGTGAATCTTGCCTTGCTAATGGCTACCCTTCAGATATTCAATCCCCTTCCCTTCTGACAGCATGCACCCAGGTTCTCGTTACTGTATGTAAAATTGTCATTCTTTCAGTTTAGTGCGTAGCAACAAAGGGGTTAGACTCCTGCCTGTCATTGTCTGACAGTTTGATAGGTTTCCACGCAGAAGTAATGAAAAATTTGTACTTATTTAATATATCTCACAACGGGCAGAGCGATGTTGCAGAGACTGATTGTACAGACTGCTAAACTGTGGTGAAAATATGAAGACGCAATCCTATACCAGATGTACAGAAGATGACTGAAGTGATGGGACAACATCTCAGATCATCAACCTCTCTGTCACGAGAAATTGTTTTTTCCTGATTTGCTCTGTCAAAACCTTTTCTTTTTTTTTTGAACATTTCTATCACGGTGTCGCAGCGGCAGAGTCACTGCCTCACAGCGCCAGAGACACGGGTTCGATCCTGACTTGTCGATCATGCTTGTCCGTACGGAGTCTGTACAGTCTCCCCGTGACCACGTGGGTTTTCTCCGGGTGCTCCGGTTTCCTTCCACACATCTAAAGACATCTGTGCGTCTACCCCGATCTACGCCTCTATAAGATCACCCCTCATCCTCCTGCGCTCCAAGGAATAGAGTCCCAGCCTGCTCAACCTCTCCCTACAGCTCAGACCCTCGAGTCCTGGCAACATCCTCGTAAATCTTCTCTCTAGCCATTCCAACTTGACGACATCTAAAGTCTAAAGTCAAGTCTAAACATTGCTTTAACATGCAATAACGCAGCAGCATTGTGATCAGCTGAAGTATGAACCGGTGTAGTTGTGTGGAAGGTGTTTCATTACTGGTGTTGACAGCATGGGTGACATCAATAGGGCCGTGCGCCGCTCAATTCAAGTATTGCCTCAAATACAGCACAGTCACCGGAAAAATCACATTTGTGAAGTCCTTGCTACAAGATTCCCTGAATATATTTTTAAATTTATGACTAAAATATGGCAGAAATGTACAGCGGATTTTACCGAGTTCAACAGCCCCCCCGTGGATTTTTATACATTTGGCTATTTCAGGTACGTATGTGTTCATTTCGTTCTTTTGAAAATAAACATGGATTTTTGCTGTCATCTATCTCTGGGATAGCATTCCATCATGGACAGAGTGGATGTGGAGAGGATGTTTCCACTAGCGGGAGAGTCTAGGACCGGAGACCATCGGCTCGGAATAAAAGGACGCAGCTTTTTCTATGTAGAGGTGGAGGAATTTTTTTCAGCGATATGTTAGGGTAGCGAATCTGTGGATAGACACAAAATTGCTGGAGTAACTCACAGGGGGCAGGCAGCATCTCTGGAGAGAAGGAATGGGGTGATGTTTCGTGGTCGACACCCTTCTTCAGTCTGAAGAAGGGTCTCGACCCGAAACGTCACCCCCATTCCGTCTCTCCAGAGATGCTGCCTGTCCCGCTGAGTTACTCCAGCATTTTGTTTATATCAGCAGATTTTACAGTAGTGGGAAAGAAGCTTTTGATGTCACAGATGTACTGTAATGTGGTGGGAATGTTCATGTTAACGCAAGCATTTGGAACCATTCTATGGGTCAAGTGGAATAGGCGAGGAAAGGTAAATTAAACCCGGCGAACGGTGTATGGGACATGTAGATCGGTGCGGACAAGTTGGGCCGAGGGGCCCGCTTGACGCTGTAAGACTCTATGACCAAACATCAAATAGATCGGGTAGATCCACAGAGTCTCTTGCCCAGAGTGGGTGAATCGAGGACCAGAGGACACAGGTTTAAGGTGAGGGGGAAAAGATTGAATAGGAATCCGAGGGGTAACTTTTTCACACAAAGGGTGGTGGGTGTATGGAACAAGCTGCCAGAGGAGGTGGTTGAGGCTGGGACTATCCTGACATTTATGAATCACTTAGACAGGTACATTGATAGGACAGGTTAGGAGTTATATGGACCAAACACAGGCAGGTGGGACTAGTGTAGCTGGGACATGTTGGCCGGTGTGGGCAAGTTGGGCTGAAGGGCCTGTTTCCACATTGTATCACTCTGTGACTCTATCGGAGATCCATCTTTTATTTGATTGATAGATGTAGCATGGAAACAGGCCCTTCGGCCCACTGAGCCCCATGCTGACCATCGATCACCTGCTCGCACTAGTTTTATGTTATCCCACTTCCGCATCTATTCCTAATGCACTAGGGGCAATATAGAGAGGCCAATGAACCTACAAACCCGCACATCTGAGTTATTACATCATAGGAGCAGAACTGGGCCATTCAGCCCATCGAGTCTACTCTGCCATCCCTATCAACCCCTTTGTCCTGCCTTCTCCCATCACCTTTGACCTTTGCGCTTGAGTTCGGCTTGATTGTATTTAAGAATAGTATTACCTGATCTGATTAAGTGATAGGAGCAGAATTAGGCCATTCGGCCCATCAAGTCTACTCCACCATGGCTGATCTATCTCTCCCTCCTAACCCCATTCTCCTGCCTTCTCCCCATAACCTCTGACACCCGTACTAATCAAGAATCTATCTATCTCTGGATAACGTCCCATCTACCATCAATGGATAACATGAAAAACAAAGCTTTTCACTGTACCTTGGGACACGTGACAATAATAAAACCTAAACCTAAACCTAAAATTCACCCCTACGTAGAGTATTATTTTGACTGTAGACAGTTTTCTCACTGGTATTGAGTCCCTGCACAAAGGAGGAAATCATCTTGACCCTGCTGCCTATGATTGCTATTGCTGTTCCCCAGCTGGGCTGGACAAGATGGTGGCGGGCGGCCATCTTGATCCGCTGCGCCCAGCGTGGTGAGGGAGGCTCCACTGGGCTCTCAGTGACGGGGCTCCAGGATTCTGACCCAGCGCCCGAGCACTGATGGCAATGGGGGGAACAAAACCTTAATCGATTATAGCGGGCAATCGGCAATAATGGACACCATTCCACCCCCCCCCCCCTCCACCCCCCATCTCCCCCACCTCAATGATGCCGGCAGTCGCCGAAAACATCGCCAAGTGGGACAGGCCCTTTACTAACAGCTGTGGGCGGCACGGTGGCACAGTGGTAGAGCTACTGGGTGTGCTCGCCACAAAAGCAAATCTACAAACTCATATTACAATCGCTCAACACTCTTAAATCTCTATTCCTACCGCAACATTTCCTTCATCATGTATCTATACACTGTAAATGGATCGATTGTAATCATGTATTGTCTTTCTGCTGAGTGGTTAGCACGCAACAAAGGCTTTTGACTGTACCTCGGTGCACGTGACAATAAACTAAACTGAACTGAATTGGGTTTGCAGTGAATCACTGTGGAGTGTTTCAAGAGCCTGATGGTTGTTGGGAAGAAGCTGTTCTTGAACCTGGCTGCCATGGTTTTCAGAATCCTGTACTTTCTCCCCAGTGCTTGAAATGAGAGCTTGGCCACAATGGTTTGGGACTTTGATGATATTGAATCCTGTTTAGATATTGAATCATTGATTTTATATTAATTTCACATTTCCAGCACCTGCAATTCTTTGCTCTTCAAAAAGTAGCACTTGTTGACTTTTCTGTTTTAATTTTAAGCGAAGAAAATAATGAGTAATAGCATAAATAACTGTCTCGGTTTCTGTTGGAGTAATATTGTGTTAATGGAACACCTCATTAATCTGTCCCTGTGGTGACACAACTGGTTGTATTACTTTGCTGAAACTGTTAGTTCCTGACTAGGGGATTTTTATTTTTAAATAACATGAATAATGCAAATTTGAAACAACTGGTTCTTTATAACAGAATTCCATCCTCATTCAATCTTCTTCCCAACTTCCCAAGCAGGGCGGCACGGTGGCGCAGCGGTAGAGTTGCTGCCTCACAGCCCCAGAGACCCCGATTTGATCCTGGCCAATAGACAATAGACAATAGCTGCAGGAAAATGAGAAACATAGAAAATAAGTGCAGGAGTAGGCCATTCGGCCCTTCGAGCCAGCACCGCCATTCAATGTGATCATGGCTGATCATCCACAATCAATACCCCATTCCTGCCTTCTCCCCATATCCCCTGACTCCACTATTTGTAAGAGCCCTATCTAGCTCTCTCCTGAAAGTGTCCAGAGAACCTGCCTCCATCGCCCTCTGAGGCAGAGAATTCCACACACTCACAACTCTCTGTGAGAAAAAGTGTTTCCTCGTCTACGTTCTAAATGGCTTTCCCCTTATTCTTAAACTGTGGCCCGTGGTTCTGGACTCCCCCAACATCGGGAACATGTTTCCTGCCTCCAGCGTGTCCAAACCGTTAACAATCTTATATGTTTCAATAAGGATCCCTCTCATCCTTCTAAACTCCAGAGTGTACAAGCCCAGCTGCTTCATTCTCTCACCATATGACAGTCCCGCCATCCCGGGAATTAACCTTGTAAACCTACGTTGCACTCCCGCAACAGCAAGAATGTCCACGGGTGCTGTCTGTCCGGAGTATGTACGTTCCCTGCGTGACCTGCGTGGGTTTTCTCCGGGTGCTCTGGTTCCCTCCCACACTCCAAAGACGTACAGATTTGCAGGTTAATTGGCTTTGGTAAAAAAAAATATTGTCCCTAGCATGTGTAGGATAGTGTTAGTGTGCGGGGATCGCTGGTGGGCACTGACTCGGTGGGCCGGAGGGCCTGTTTCCACACTATATCTCTGAACTAAACTAAACCATTACGCTCTTGAACACCACACAACATGAACCACAACAATGAACTGTGGACTGTGTTTAGTTGTTTAGAGAACTTCAGGAATTTTTCTTGCAGTGTTATTGAGATTATTGATTAATTGAATTTTTGGTTATTATATATTAACTATATGTTTTGTGTCTACAGGGCCATTATCCTGCTGCAAGTAAAAATGTCATTGTTCCATCCGCACTACATATGATAATAGTTTAGTTTAGTTTAGACTAGTTTAGTTTATTGTCACGTGTACCGAGGTACAGTGAAAAGCTCTTTTTTTAGTTTTTAGTTTAGAGATACAGCGCGGAAACAGGCCCCTCTGCCCGCCGGGTCCGTGCCGACCGGTGATCCCCGCACATTAACACTATCCTACACCCACTAGGGACAATTTTTTTACCTTTACCAAGCCCATTAACCTACAAACCTGTACGTCTTTGGAGTGTGGGAGGAAACCAAAGATCTCGGAGAAATCCCACGCAGGTCACGGGGAGAACGTACAAACTCCGTACAGACAGCACCATCTGTAGTCGGGATCGAACCCGGGTCTCCGGCGCTGCATTTGCTGTAAGGCAGCAACTCTACCGCTGCGCCACCGTGAATCTTGTTGTGTGCTGACCAGTCAGCAGAAAGACAATACATGATTCCAATCGAGCCATCCATAATGTACAGATACATTATAAAGGAAATAGGCTGTTGACTTAGATCTTTGGTCAAACAGCATAGAAACAGACCCTATGGCCAAACTTGCCCACGCTGACCAACATGCCTCATCTACACCAGTCCCACCTGCCTGCATTTGGCCCATATCCCTCTAAACATATCCTATCTATACACCTGTCTAAATATTTCTTGCACATTCCAATACTATCTGCCTCAACTACCTTCTCCGACAGCTTGTTCTTTATACCCACCACCCTTTGTAGAAGAAAAGGGTTCATCTTTGGTCTTTAGTTTCATTCAGCTATATAAAAAGAACGCCCCAGTTTCCTTATGTATTGACAAAAATTATCAACTAATTATATTTTTAGATTAGTTTAGTTTAGTTCATTGTCACGTGTACCGAGGTAGAGTGAAAAGCTTTTGTTGCTTGCTATCCAGTCAGCGGAAAGACAATACATGATTACAATCGAGCCATTCACAGTGTATAGATACAGTATAAGGGAATAACGTTTATTGCAAGGTAAAGCCAGTAAAGTCCGATCAAGAACAGTCCGAGGGTCACGAAGGAGGTAGATAGTAGTTCAGGACTGCTCTCTGGTTGTGGTAGGATGGTTCTGTTGTCTGATAACAGCTGGTAAGAAACCGTAGATAGACACAAAAAGCTGGAGTAACTCAGCGGGACAGGCAGCATCTCCGGAGAGAAGGAATGGGTGACGTTTCAGGTCGAGACCCTTCTTCAGATTGATGTCAGGGATGAGGGATGACACATAGATAAGGAAGTGTAGGGTGTGAAAATAGGACAAAGGAGATGGAGAGGGCGGTGGAGGCAGGTTCTCTGGATGCTTTCTCTGGATGCTTTCAAGAGAGAGCTAGATAGGGCTCTGAAAGATAGCGGAGTCAGGGGATATGGGGAGAAGGCAGGAACGGGGTACTGATTGGGGATGATCAGCCATGATCACATTGAATGGCGGTGCTGGCTCGAAGGGCCGAATGGCCTACTCCTGCACCTATTGTCTATTGTCTATTGTCTATTGTCTATTGTGATTAAGGAACATGTAGAATAGATCATCGTTAGCTGGGAGAAGGTAACAACAAAACAAACTGGGGTAAAATGGACTCGGAGACAGTCAGACTGGTCATAGAACTGGGAAGGGGGAGGGATGGAGAGAGAGGGAAAGCACTGTCCCTGATCTGGAGGTGTGCGTTTTACACTTCTGTACCTTTTGCCTATTGGGAAAGGGGAGAGGGGAGATTGAACTATTGGAGTATCTTCGTGGGGCTCATTGTTTTTATGATGGATTTTAATCGAGTCTCCAGCATAAATCTGAGCACCATGATGGATTGTTAAACATATATCTTGAGTCGTTCAAGAGGGAGGGTGATGGAGTTGGTCGCAACAGTGGAAACAATGGAAAGAGTCCGAAGAACGGTCTCGACCCGAAACGTCACCCACTCCTTCTCTCCAGAGATGCTGCCTGTCCCGCTGAGTTACTCCAGCACTTTGTGTCTACAATGGAAACAGATCCTTGTTCTTTGCAGGAATAAACTTTATATGGTAAAGTGAATGTATGTTCCATTTTTAATCAATTTACATCACGCAGTTAAGCACTTAATCCTGGGGAACTTTAGTTTCAACTCGAGCTCGATCGACTTTATTAATCATTAAATGTTTATGTAAATGTAAGAAACGAACAAGCCAAACTCCTTACAAAAATGCCATTTGTTTCAATATATAAACTGAGCTGCACTCATTGCTTATTTGCCATCTGGTTTACAGTAAGAAATTATACCAGTAACATGTCAGCTTTGAAAAAGAATAATCCTGATCTTTAACACAAGGAGTATTAAATGAAACATCTGTTTGCCTGCAGTGAATAGTTGAACTTGAAGATATCTGGCTGTTAGGATTCTTCAACAGTGCTTCTGACTTGCTGATGTATGCACTTATGCTTGGTGAAGGATTTCTGTCAAGAAACGTATTTCGAAATCCCATTTGGTTACGTAGGACTGAAGACTTACCGCCAACTTTCTGTAGCGTTTGACGGAACTGGGCCTGTACTCACTGGAGTTTAGAAGGACGAGGGGGGGGGACCTCATTGAAACTGACCGAATGGTGAAAAGGCCTGGATGGAGTGGATGCAGAGAGGATGTTTCCACTAGTGGGAGAGTCTAGGACTAGAGGTCACAGCCTCAGAATAAAAGGACGTACTTTTAGAAAGGAGATGAGGGGGGAATCTGGTTGTGGAGAAGGTCCAGAGGAGGTTTACGAGAATGATCCCATGAATGTGTGGGTTAACAAATGATGAGCGTATAACGGCACTGGGCCTGTACTCGCTGGAGTTTAAAAGGATGAGGGGGGACCTCATTGAAACTTACCGAATAGTATAATGCCTGGATAGAGTGGATGTAGAGGGGATGCTTCCACTAATGGGAGAGTCTAGGACCAGAGGTCATTGCCTCAGAATTAAAGGACGTACCTTTAGGTAGGAGATGAGGAGGAGTTTCTTTAGTCAGAGGGTGGTGAATCTGTGGAATTCTTTGCCGTAGAAGACTGTGGAGGGCAAGTCAATGGATATTTTTAAGGCAGAGATTGACAGATTCTTGATTAGTGCGGGTGTCAGGGGTTATGGGGAAAAGGTAGGAGAATGGGGTTGAGAGGGAGAGATAGATCAGCCATGGTTGAATGGTGGAGTAGACTTGATGGGCCAAATAGCCTTATTCTGCTCCGAGAACATATGATTGGACCCGGGTATCTGGCACAATAAGGCAGTAACTCTACCGTTATGGGGTGAAGGCATGAGAATGGCACACCTCAAAGGCTGCCTACCCCCCACGTTGGATCCCTATCAGTTTGCCTACCGCAAGAACAGGAGTACGGAGGATGCCATCTCAACGGCACATCACTCCGCCCTCTCCCACCTCGACAACAGAGACACTTACGTAAGAATGCTGTTCATCGATTACAGCTCAGCATTCAACACCATCATACCCTCTAAACTGATCACCAAACTCGGTGACCTGGGCATCGACCCCTCCCTCTGCAACTGGATACTGGACTTTCTAACCAACAGACCCCAGTCTGTTAGGTTAGACAAGCACACCTCTTCAACCCTCACCCTGAACAGGGCTGTGTGCTGAGCCCCCTCCTCTACTCCCTCTTCACCTACGACTGCACACCTGTACATGGCACTAACACCATCATCAAGTATGCAGATGATACAACGGTGATTGGCCTCATCAGCAACAACGATGAGTCGGCCTATAGGGAGGAGGTCCAGCTCCTAGCAGCATGGTGCGCTGACAACAACCTGGCCCTTAACTCCAAGAAGACCAAGGAGTTCATTGTAGACTTCAGGAAGTCTAGGGGCAGCACGCACACCCCCATCCACATTAACGGGAGGGAGGTGGAACGTGTTTCCAGCTTCAGGTTCCTGGGGGTCAACATCTCCGATGACCTCTCTTGGACCAACAATACCTCAACTCTGGTCAAGAAGGCTCACCAGCGTCTCTTCTTCCTGAGGAGACTAAAGAAGGTCCATCTGTCTCCTCGGATTCTGGTGAACTTCTACCGCTGCACCATCGAGAGCATCCTTACCAACTGCATCACAGTATGGTATGGCAACTGCTCTGTCTCCGACCGGAAAGCACTGCAGAGGGTGGTGAAAATTGCCCAACGCATCACCGGTTCCTCACTCCCCACCATTGAGTCTGTCCAAAGCAAGCGTTGTCTGCGAAGGGCGCTCAGCATCGCCAAGGACTGCTCTCACCCCAACCACAGACTGTTTACCCTCCTACCATCCGGGAGGCGCTACAGGTCTCTCCGTTGCCGGACCAGCAGGTCCAGGAACAGCTTCTTCCCTGCGGCGGTTACACTACTCAACACTGTACCTCGGTGACTGCCAATCACACCCCCCCCCCCCCCCCCCCCCGGACACTCCTCCCACCAGGATTTATTAGATTTATTTATTTACTGCTCATATTTATGTCACTCTTCTAGGGAGATGCTAACTGCATTTCGTTGTCTCTGTACTGTACACTGCACAATGTCAATAAAGTTGAATCTGAGAGGGAAAGGTAGATCAGCCATCTAAACTCCAGCAATTACAGGCCCAGTGCTGTGAAACACTCATCATATGTTAGCCCGATCATCCACGGGATCATTTTTGTAAACCTCCTCTGGACCCTCTCCAACGCCAGCACATCCTTCCTCAGATATGGGGCCCATATCTGCTCACAATACTCCAAATGCCTCCTCTGACCAGTGCCTTAAAAAGCCTCAGCATTACATCCGTTGAGTTTTGTTCCTCCTATTTGCAATATTCTCGGTTCTGTTCTTATTGTTAAGGAGTAATTATTCATTTAGGTTCCAGATATAGAGAGACAGTTTGGGCAAAGGGGATAGGAATGGAGGAGTCAGTATTCTTAATTGGGGTTTTTTCCTCTTCATTTGTTCTGGAAGTCCGGGATATATAGAGTCTTAGAGACACAGAGGTATAATAAAGCCTTCGCCCCATCTCGCCCATGCCAACCAAGATGTCTAACCAAGCCAACCCTCACATGCTTGACCTATATCCTTCTAAATCTTTCCTCGTATCTTTTAAATATTCACAAGTTAGAGGAATAGAATGAGAGCATTCGGCCCATCGAATCTACTCCACCATTCAATCATGGCTGATCTCCGCCTCCTAATCCCATTCCCTTGCCCTCTCCCTATAATCCTTGACACCCGTTCAAATCAAGAATTTATCAATCTCCGCCTGTTACTCCATGAGCAATGCCTGTTACTCCATGAGCACACAGAATGGGGTTAGGAGGGAGAGATAGATCAGCCATGATTGAATGGCGGAGTAGACTTGATGGGCCGAATGGCATAATTCTACTCCTATCACTTCTGACCTAATGACCTTATTTTCCCAGGATGTAAATATCAAATACTGGAGGGTGCAGCTTTCATGTGAGGGGGGACAAGGTTGAGAGAAGATGTGCAGGGCATGTTTTTTTTACACAGAGAATGGTGGGTGCTTGGAATGCGCTGCCAGGGATGGTGGTAGAGGCTGATATGATAGTGGTGTTTGGGAGACTTTTTGAGAGGCACATAGGTGGACGATACGATTGAACTTGATTTATCGCAGGAGGGAAATTGATCTGCCAACAGTCTTAAAATCACAAAATACACAAAACACATGAAACACGAAATTAAAGTGACAAGTGGAAAGGCTTCGGTGATGTGCAAAGATTGGGGGGTGGGGTGGGGGGGTGGGGGGAAGGATGGGAATCAGTCTCAGTCTACCCCACGACAGAAGGGGAATGAGTTGTACAGTTTGACAGCCACAGGGAAGAAGGATCTCCTGTGGCGTTCTGTCCTGCATCTTGGTGGAACCAGTCTGTTGCTGAAGGTGCTCCTCAGGTTGACCCGTGTGCCATGGAGGGGGTGAGCTGTATTGTCCAGGATGCTCCGTAGTTTGGGAGCATCCTCCCCTCCAAGACCACCTCCCATGAATCCAACTCCGCCCCCAGGACGGAGCCAGCCTTCCTGATGAGGCTGTTGATCCTATTGGCGTCCGCGGCCTTCGCCCTGCTGCCCCGGCACACGGCAGCGAATGGAGGGATATGGATAGACACAAAATGCTGGAATAACTCAGCGGGTCAGGCAGTATCTGTGTAGAAAAGTAATAGGTGACGTTTCGGGTCGAGATCCTTCTTCAGACTGCGAGTCAGGGGAGAGGTAAACAAGAGATATGAAAATTAACATAGAACAAATGAATGCTATGTCTACAAAAGGTATGCGAGGTATGTTCGTTACTTTACGGGTGGTCACGGTGGTGCAGCGGTAAAGTTTCTGCCTTACAGCGAATGCAGCACCGGAAACCCGGTTCGATCCCGACCACGGGTTCTGTCTGTATGGAGTTTGTACGTTCTCCCCGTGACCTGACCTGCATGGGTTTTAGACAATAGGCAATAGACAATGGGTGCAGGAGGAGGCCATTTGGCCCTTCGAGCCAGCACCGCCATTCAATGTGATCATGGCTGATCATCCACAATCAGTACCCCGTTCCTGCCTTCTCCCCATATCTCCTGACTCCGCTATTTTTTTTTTATTTTATTTTTTTTAATTTTTATTTATTAGAAGTACATTACATTACAACCACATACATTAATACTCGTCATTTATATCTTCTTACAATTAATGTACTCCCTTTATTTATTTTTTTACACTAGAAAAAGAAAAGATTGAAAGAGAGAAGAAAGTGAAGGAAAAAGTGCAAGTGTAGAAAAGTGTAGAAAATGTAACAACAAAAAAGGACGAAGACCCTATAAGAGCGAAATTAAAAACAAAAAGAAAAAGAGTTAAGAAATAGGCCCTAAGAAAAGAAAAGAGAAAGAGAAAAAAAGAGAAACAAATGTTTTTTTTTGAGCATCACGTAAATAGGACATACCAACTCTTCAACTATCACCCCCCCTTACCTGACCTCAATTTTTTTTTTTTTTTAAAGTACTTTTGCACCCTATGTTTGTAATAATTCTATAAATGCAGACCACGTCAGGTGGAAGTGATCTGGTTTACCTGCTAGGAGGAGTCTTATCTCTTCAAGGTGTAATGTTTCAAACATATTTGAAATCCACATATTTATAGTTGGTATTGGAGCCTTCTTCCAAAATTTTAGAATTAGCTTTTTTCCAGTTATTAACCCATAGTCCATTAATTTCTTTTGAAACACATTTAGTTCTGGATCATCTTCCGTTATTCCGAAGATAATCCATTCTGCTTTGGGTATCAGTCTTGTTTTAAATAACTTTGTAAAGATTTCAAAAATTTCATTCCAAAATTTTTGAATTTTTGTACAGAAGACAAATGAGTGCGCTATAGTTGCTTCTTGGGATTGACATTTATCACAAATAGATGATACGTTTGGGAAAATTTTATGAATTTTAGTTTTCGAATAATATAATCTATGTAAAATTTTAAATTGTATTAAAGTGTGTCTTACATTAATCGAGCATTTATGCACTTTTAATAAGTATTCATTCCAACTTTCCTTTGAAATTTTAATAGCTAACTCTTGTTCCCAGTCTCTTCTGATACCCTCCGTAGATGGTATTTGTACATTTAAGATAATATTGTACAAATATGATATTAAGTTTGCTGATTCCGCTTTTATCTGCATTGCCTCGTCCAGTACATCTGCTGGGTTATTATGATGATCTTTTGTATATTTTTTCAAATAGTCGCATATTTTAAAGTATTTAAAATATTGATTATTTCCGAGTTTATATTTTATTTGTAATTGTTGAAATGAAAGTAATTTTCCAGTTTCATACAAGTCACCAAGCGTTTTAATTCCTAGTCTATCCCATTGTGTATAAGCTTTATCTATAATAGAAGGACTAAACGAAGGGTTATTGACTATAGGTAATAAAAGTGATAAGTTTCTTAATTTTAAATTTTGTTTTATTTGTTTCCAAATACGGATTGTACTATGAATAATTGGGTTCTTATTATAGTTTATGTTATTCAATTTCATTGGAGAGAGGAGGATCGCTCCAATGTTTCTAGAGGAGCAATCCTCTTTCTCCATTACAATCCAGTCTACTTGCTGGGCGGAGTTATCCATCAGTTGAATCATGTTTTTAATATTTACTGACCAATAATAATACATAAAATTAGGTAGTGCTAGACCCCCCAATACTTTAGGTTTATTCAAATGGGTTTTTTGTATTCTATGTGATTTATAGTCCAATATAAAATTAGTGATATCTGAGTCGAGTTTTTTAAAAAACTTCTTAGGTAAGTATATAGGAATTGATTGAAATAGGTATAAAATTTGTGGTAAAAAGATCATTTTTATTGCGTTTATTCGGCCTATTAAAGACATCGGGAGCGTTTTCCAGAATTTAATTAATGCATTCAGTTTATTAAGTAGGGGGTCAAAATTTGCCCTGAACATACCTTGATATGTTCTGGTAATTTCGATTCCCAAATATTTAAATTTTTCTGTAGCTATTTTAAAAGGGAATTTTAAAAGATGTGTTGAATCTTTCGGTTTTATTGACATAATTTCACTTTTATTCCAATTTATTCTATATCCAGAAAAAGATCCGAAGTCTTCAATTAAATTTAATATATTTGGTATAGTGATTTGAGGTTTTGTAATATACAATAATATATCATCCGCGTATAAAGATATTTTATTATATGAGTCTTTAGTATTATATCCATGAATATCAGGGTGTATTCTAATTTTTTCTGCTAGCGGTTCAATAATGAGAGCAAACAGCTGTGGTGATAATGAGCATCCTTGTCTATTTCCCCTTGATAGTTGAAATTTCGAGGATAATATGTTATTAGTAAGTATTCTAGCTGTAGGTTTGTTATATAGTAACTTAATCCATAAAATAAAATTCTCTCCCAGTTGAAATTTTTGTAATACTTTATCCATATAATTCCATTCTACTTGATCAAATGCTTTTTCAGCATCCAGCGAAATAATTGATAATTCTTGATCTTCAGATTTGTGTGAGTGCATTATGTTGAGTAGACGTCTCATATTATTAGAAGAGTATCTCTTAGGGATAAACCCTGTCTGATCTGGGTTTATTAATTTACTAATGTATTTACTTAATCTTCTAGCTAATGTTTTCGCTAATATTTTTTGATCTGTGTTTAACAATGCTATAGCTCTATATGAGCCAGGTTCTTCTAAATCTTTATTTTTCTTAGGTATTAATGTAATCGTTGATTCCGCTAATGTATCAGGTAGTATTCGTTTTTTAAAAGCGTATTGGTACATTTTTTGTAATCTTGGTATTATTTTATCATAAAAGCTTTTATAAAATTCATTAGTAAATCCATCAGGGCCTGGTGTTTTTCCATTTTTTAATGAGTTTATTGTATCTTCTAATTCCTTAATTGAGATTTGTGCACCCAGTTCCTCTTGTTCCTTCAGCTCTAACTTTGGAAGATTACAGGTATCCAAGAACTTTGTGATATTATTGGAATCAATTATCGTTTTAGATGTATACAAATTCTCGTAAAATTGCGCAAATCTTTTATTAATATCCTTCGGTGTTGTTAATAATTCCCCTTTATCTGATTTGATCTTTGGTATAGTATGTTCCTTTTCTCGTTTTTTTAGCTGGCGAGCCAAAAGTTTATGCGGTTTATCCCCAAATTCAAAGTGCTCTTGTTTTGTAATTTGAAAAAGTCTTATAAGTTTGGCAGATAATAATTTATTTAATTTAAATTTTAAAATGATTATTTTATTATGTTTATCTATTGATGGATCTTTAGCATTATCTATATCCATTTGTCTAATAAGTTCTTCTAACTGTCTTTGTTCATTCTTATTCTTTTTATTTTGAAAAGCTTGATATGAAATTATAATACCCCTAATGTATGCTTTAAAAGATTCCCAAAGTAAAGTAGGCGATATATCTGAAGTATCATTTGTTTGAAAAAAGACCTCCATTTGTTCTTTTAAATATATACTCGCTTGTGGATCTTTTAAAATTTGAGAGTTAAATCTCCAGAATGAATTATTCTTAGACAATCCTTCCAGTTTTAAAAAGAAAGTTAGTGGAGAATGGTCTGAAATTGAATTTGTATGGTATATTGCATTAGATGTTTGGGGGATTAATTTTGTATCCAGCAGAAAGTAGTCTATACGTGAGTATGTCTTATGTACCATTGAGTAAAACGAATATTCCCTGCCAGTTGGATTCACAATTCTCCAAACATCTGCTATATTAGTGTTATTTATATAGGTATTGAGGAGTTCCCCAGTTTTCGATTTCATATTCCCTCTCTGTTTTTGACTTGATTTATCTAAGTACGGATCTAAAACACAGTTAAAGTCTCCGCCTATTATAACATTTTGATAGTTTGACTCTGCAATTATATTGAAGATTTTATTGAAAAAGTGGGGGTTATCAAAGTTAGGGGCATATATATTTACCAAAGTAAGTGGAGTGTCATGGATTTCTCCATTAACTATTAGGTATCTCCCTTCTATATCTGTTATAATATTCTTTGCTTTAAATGGTATACCTTTTCTTATGATAATTGACGTGCCTCTTGATTTTGAAGTAAATGAAGAGTGGTATGTTTGACCTATCCATTTCGCCCTCAGCCTAACTTGGTCCTGAGGTTTTAGGTGTGTTTCTTGTAGGAAGGTAATGTCAGAATTATACATTTTTAGCTGAGCTAATATCTTACCCCTTTTAATAGGTTCGTTAATACCTCTTATATTCCAACTACAAAATGAGATTCCTCCTAGGTTCTTTTGTGTGGTGTCATGCATTTTGAATAATTATAGTACCTTTGAATCTTGTGGTGCGTCCATGTCCCAGGTCTTTAGGTATTGGGGGAGTTTTTGAATTATTAACTTTTGCTGGTATGTCCATATTACTCTTATCGCTAAACACAAAACACAGACAAGTGATTTTATGTGATTAAAAAAAAATTAAGAAAGTGAGGCTACAGTGTCTGATATAATCGGCACTGTAGCGAGTGACCCACCTGTAGGTGGGAAAAAACCTTGTTTTGACTTCCATTGCGTTGTTACTCAACTAGCTCCGCTCTCTTAGTTAATCATAACATATTAAAATATTAAAACGAGGCCTCACATTCAGATATATAATACAATTTTACCCTGATATTTCCTTATAACATATATATATATCAGAGTTTAATTATTAAACCAATATTTTTGATTTCAATAAGAATCAACTGTTGGTTGAAGGGGTTAACGAGACGTGCTCCTGGACATAAGCCAGGAGCTCGTTTCTCATCCCCTCCTCCCGCTTATAGACAAGGTTACAATTTATTAAAAATTCATATTAGTATGTTAGTTCATTATTTTTTTGTTTTTTTTGTTAGTATTCTAATCTAACCTGCATAACTTTTAAAGTTGTTAATAGGTTAAGTTCTTACAATTGGTTATAACATTTTAATCAATAAGCAATTATTTTCTGATTCATATTCCAGCTGTAAAGTTATTTACACGTTTTGAACAGAAAATGTCCTTGATTCAACATTCCAGAGATAACAGTGTAACTATCCCCAGACAAAACATAGCTGAGAATTATTCGGATCTGCCAAAGCTCCCTTTTATTTCTGTTTTTCAACAATCGTTTGGGCATATTTGAATGCGTCTTCAGGCTTAACAAATGACTTTTCAAAACCATTAAAGGAAATACGCATTTTCGCGGGATAAAAAACCCCAAATCTGACCCCTTCTCTCCCTCTTAAAAGATCTTTAACCTTATCAAATTTGTTTCTTTTTTGCACAATTTCATGTGGGTAGTCCCTGAATATCTTAATAGTGTCCTTGTCCAGCCGCAATTGTACACCATATTTGATTTTACTCATAACATATTCCAGTTCTGCAGTATCTCGAAATTTCACTATAATATGTCGTGGATAAGCTTTTCCCGCAGCAGATCTTTTTCCAAATCTTGGGACACGATGAGCCACTTCAATTTTCGGTTCCTTGGAAAGATTCAACAGTTGTTTCAACAAGCCCATGGCAAATTCACGTACCTGTTCCCCTTCTGCCCCCTCTGAAACACCAAGAATTCTCAAATTCTGGCGTCTAGAGCGAGCTTCCAGGTCCAGGCATTTGACTGAGACTTTCTCTAATTGAGTCCCCATTTGTAGTGATGCTTGTTCGTTTTCTCGCCTCATTTGCTCATGTTCTTGCCTCAATTTCGCCATGTCTTCAACCAGTCGAGCCGTATTTTTCTCCAATTCCGTAATTGTGTGCATACTTGCAGCTACTGTTTCAAGTACAGCCGTGAACTTATCCGTAGTAATTACATCCATCTTATCCATTTTCTCTGATAGTCCATCTTTCACCTCATCAATTCGTTTATTCATAATGTCCAGTAAATCCATCATATTCTTCTGGTTACCAGCATTTAAATCCTTCATCATCTTCTCCATTCCTTCCATCATTTTTGCCGA
>JAXLNO010002096.1:0-61328 GCA_038087875.1 Malacoraja senta | reverse complement strand
AAAGGATCTTCAATGAGGCTATTTAACAAATCCCCTTCCCCCTCAGGGTCCTCTCCTAGGTACCTCCCTCAGGGGTCTAATTTCTACCGATCTTCTTATATTCCCCTTCCGACCTTTTGACTCCCCATCCTGGTGGTTGGGTGATCTTCGTCCACCCCGGCCCGTCTTCTCTCTTCCCTGGGTATTTTGGCCCCCTGCGGCTCTGCATTTGCCCCAACGGACTATACCTTATCATTGTTGTCTACTCCAACCCCTGGGTATTTCCTGCCCCCCAGTGGTTCAGCATTTGCCCCAACGGACTATTGGGCAGAATGCGGGGATTTGGCCTACAGGCTTTTCCCCTCCCTTTTCAGTTTGCCTTGCCGGTGCAGACCCCTGAATCCTTCAGGGCGTTAACCACAAGGTCTTTTCAATCGCCCAGGAAGTACTTTATTAGTCATTATTCCTACCTGGGTTCTGTGCACAGAAATTGCTCGATTGACTTTTCGTGATCTCCAACTAATCTCCAACCACTTTCACTTCTTTGCTGAGTCTCTGTTTGGTCCGGGCATCACTCGCTCAAACCTTCTGACGGTAAGCAAGGAGTCTGAGACCGCTGAACTCAGCGGGGTGCACCTTCTCTTCGTCCGTGTACTCCCGTCAGCTGTCCAGAGTAATTAAATTCCGGAACCGAGCCCCCAAATTGTGAGATTCAAAATCACAAACGCTTTAGAGACAAAGTCAGGCAAATAAGTTTTTATTAAGATAATATTCTGCAGAATAGGTGCCTCTCCTCCGCTGTCCCCTAGAGGCACAACAAAGATGGAGATGCTTTCTATCTTTATAAATTTCATTTCACTATTGTCACACCCTCATCTCTCCACATTGAGCTTCTTCCAATTATAACATAAAGCCCACATTCCCACGAGAACGTCCTGGAACGTCCACCCAACGTCAAAGACTCCTTAAAGGCCTGTCTCACGAGTCTGCGGTCATTGGCGGCGAAACGGGAAGAATCTGCCGCCATAGACCGCGCACTCGTGAGAACGTACAATTCCGGGGCCGTGCGGCGGTGTTCCCAACACCGCACGGTGCTAAAATAAAACCGACAATGTCGAAAACTATATATTCACCGCACAACCTCCACCAATGATGCACGAGTCCGGCACGGCCGCCCGCACGGCCCGCCGCCAGTGTGGCTCGAGCGCCGTGCGTCAAACCTCCACTGCCACAGCCTCCGCCAGTGAGGCACGTGCCTCCGCCAGTGAGGCACGTGCGCGGCACGGCCGCAGGCACAGCCGCCGGGAAAAGAGGAGCGAGAGAGAGATGGAGAGAGAGAGAGAGGGAGATGGAGAAAGGGAGAGAGAGCGAGAGGGTGGGAAGGAACGAGGGGAGGGGAGAAGGGAGAGGGGTTGGTGAATAGGCAATCCCCAGACATGCACGCATACACCCCCCCCTCCCTCTCTCTACCCCTTCTATCTCTCTCTCCCACGTTCACCATCTATTCTCCTCTCATTTCCCCAAAGAGTCATGTTCCCCCCATCCCCCTCTCTCTCTTCCCCCTTCTAACCCACCCCCCCTCCCCCCCACCCTTCACCACCGCCATTTTAGCTACTGGCAGCCAGAAGTCAATGAGTGTGAAGCCGGGGGCGGCCATTTTGGATGCTGGAATTTCCCTGTGGTGCTGCAGGTGGCCATCTTCTCTACAGGCAGTCTGCCATTGCAGTCCATTGGGAGTGAAGCCCTGGGCGTCCATCTTAGCTACTGGCAGTCTTCCATTGAAGTCAATGGTAGCGATGCCCAGGGAGGCGGCCATCTTTGGTCAAGGCACTTCCATTGAAGTCAAAGGGACGTGAAGTTCTGGGCGGCCATCGTAGTTACTGGCAGCCTTCATTTTTTTTCTCTGTCTCGTTCCCTTTCTTTCTCTCCCCTTCTCTGGCTTCCTCTTCTCCTTCTTTTCTCTCTCTCTTTTCCCTCTCTTTGCTGATGAGTGTGAGTGTGTACATGTGGATGAAAGGGAGATGAAATGGTGAAGAGAGGGGGAGAGAGAAAGGGCGAGAGAGATGGGGGCGATAGAGGGGGGGAGGGAGGGAGTGTGTGTGAGAGAAAGAAAGTGTGTGTGCATGAGAGAGAGAGGGAATGCGTGTGTGAGAGAGAGAGAGCGTGTGTGTGTGTGAGAGAGAGAGAGCATGTGTGTGTGAGAGAGAGAGTGTGTGAGAGAGTATGTGTGTGTGAGAGAGAGGGAGCGTGTGTGTGTGTGAGAAAGAGTGTGTGTGTGTGTGAGGGAGAGGGAGCGTGTGTGTGTGAGAAAGAGAGTGTGTGTATGAGAGAGAGAGGGAGCGTGTGTGTGAGCAGGGCTCTCGCTTAACTTTTTTTCCCTGTTGCCAGCCGGGCAGCCTTGGCAGCTTTTTAGGTTGCCAAATGACAGTTTAGGTGGTCATGATATTTTTAAGGCCTTTGGACAGAGTGGATATGGAGAGGATGTTTCCACTAGTGGGAGAGTCTAGGACCAGAGGTCACAGCCTCAGAATTCAAGGACGTCCCTTCAGGAAGGAGACGAGGAGGAATTTCTTTAGCCAGAGGGTGGTGAATCTGTGGGATTCGTTGCCACAGACGGCGGTGGAGGCCACAAGTCAGTGGGGATTGATATTTAAGGCAGAGATAGATAGATTGTTGATTAGTGCGGGTGTCAGGGGTTATGGGGAGAAGGCAGGATGGGGTTAGGAGGGGGAGAGAGATCGGCCGTGATTGAATGGCGGGCTGGACTCGATGGGCCGAATGGCCTAATTCAACTCCTAGAACATACGATCTTAGGAGAGAGGGAGGGAGGACGAGAGGGGGGAGAGGGGTCGACTCTCAGAATCTTTTTACGCCAGGCTGGAAATGTCCAAGACTAGTTGGTATCGCTGTAAGGAGAGAGGGGGAAAGTTTAATGGGGATGCGCGGGGCAGTGGTGGGGGCCTCATGTGCCTGACCTGGAGAGGTGGTGGAGGCAGATATGACGGGTGTTTAAGAAGCTTTTAGGTGGCCATGTGGAAGTGGAGGGGAGAGGGATATGGATCATGTACAGGCAGATGAGAGTTTAACCTGGCGTCATGTTCGGCACAAACATTGTGGGCCGAAGGGCCCGTTCCTGTGCTGTACTGCCCTACGTTCTAACCATCCAATCACCAACTAGAGAGCAGACCCCACCTACCATCTACTGCATTGGCAGATGTTTTCTGCCGCTCACCTCCGGCGACAAACTCTTTGAATCACTTCTTTCTGGGAGGCGACTCCGGACTATCAAAGCTGCTACAGTCAGACATAAAACAGCTTTTTCCCACGAGCAGTAACTCTATTCAACAGCCAAAAGACCGTAGCCTCTTTTTACTCCGGTACTTTATTTTCACATGTTTGAATTATAATATTTTATTTTTTATTGTCTACAGAATATCTTGTTGTTACCTGCGAGCAAAGCACCAATGTAAATGCCTTGGATGTGAACATACTTGGCTAATAACATTTTTATTCATTCATTATTATTCATTGAAGACAATAGACAATAGGTGCAGGAGTAGGCCATTCTGCCCCTCGAGCCAGCACCGCTATTCACCGTGATCATGCCAATCATCCACAATTAATACCCTGTTCCTGCCTTCTCCCTATATCCCTTGACGCCGCTATCTTTAAGAGCTCTGTCCAGCTCTCTCTTGAAAGCATTCAGAGAATCGGCTTCCACCACCATCTGCGGCAGAGAATTTCACAGACTCTCAACACTCTGTGTGAAAAAGTTTTTCCTCATCTCCGTTCTAAATAAATTACCCCTTATTCTTAAACTATCCCTCAGACTATCTTTATTCAGACTTTACCTTGCACTAATCGATATTCCCTTAATCCTATATCTGTACACTGTGGATGGGTTGATTGTAATCCTGTATTGTCCTTCCACTAACTGGTTAGCACACAACAAAAAAAGCTTTACACTGTACCTCTCCCTGTAGCTGAAGCCCTCTAATCCAGGCAGTATTCTGGGAGAACATTTTGTTTTCATAAAGTTAGAACAGTCTCGTCGTAAAACATTTTGTGGTTGAAACGTCAGGCTGGGACACTTGCACCCCGCTGAGTTACTCCAGCACTTTGCATCTTTTTAAAAAAGTATGCAGGCATCTACAGTTTCTCATGGCTATGTTTTCATTCTTTTAGTACGCGCCGACCAGCGATAACCTGTTCACTAGGTCTACCCTACTCACTGGGGCAATTTTCAGAATTAATCTACACACCTGCACATCTTTGGAATGTGGGAGGAAATCGGAGCACCCGGAGAAAACACAGTCACAGAGAGAACGTACAAACTCTAGTCCCACCTGCCTGAATTTGGCCCATGTCCCTCTCAACCTTTCCAGACCTGTCAAAATGTAGTTTAAATCAAAGATAAGAAACAAAATGCTGGAGTAACTCAGCGAGACGGGCAGCATCTCAGGCGAGAAGGAATGGGTGACGTTTCATGTTGAGACCCTTCTTCAGAGTGATGACGAGAGTGGCCACAGAGATAAAATGTAGTCAGAGACAGTGAGAATGTTAAACTGAGTTATTTTGTCAATCTAAAGTCAAGAAAACTTGACTCAAATGCTTGTAGCTGTTGGAATTGATTCTTTATTCAGTACTGAGACAATTCTTTGAACCTTCCAACACAGAGCTAGAAGCTCCGGGGCAGCTCCAAAGTATTTGTGTTTTTGATACAAACTCATTGCTTTATATAGGTATTTAGACATTTCAAATACAGAGGGTAGGACAACTGGTAACCAATCATCTGAGTCCTTTTGGTGATTTACAACATCAGTCACAGGATATCCCCTTTCCTGACGTCTTTTTACAATCTTTGTTTGTCTATGGTATAACTCTATAACTGTTTTAGAATTATTTTATTTCAACACAGCAAAACCCCTGTAGGCTTTTATCAAAGACCACTCTTCAAAATATAAGATACATACAATGATCACTCAAGTCATACACACTTTCTATACCAAGAGAAAAGATATTTCTATAAATCTAAACAATTTCTCTAAGTCTAAAGTGTACCTTTCTACTAAGACAATACATTGCATAATTGGTGTTACTATAATTTTACACATTTTGAAATACCATTACCTATGTCTTTAAAACATTAATTATATAAGTTTGCTGAATTACAGTTTCTAAGTTCAAAACGCACATTTCCATCTCCCATCCAAAGATACATGGGTCGTAAATCTGTCAATTTAGTTAATATGAGTTTGGTGCCTTTCCTGTTATCGGGAAGCAGGATTTCCAATCTCATGTACCAGACAGAACACAAGGTACAAGGTACAACCCAGACCATTACGTCAGAATTCCATCTGCTTCAACCTTCTATAAACAACTCCCTCAATCTAATTATTTCTCAAAGCAACTATTCCTTCACTTACATCTTATTCCTTATCACACTCATTATAATTTTACACAGCCAAGGCTAACTGCAGTCTATCATCTCTCAGCCTTGAATTCTGTCTCAAACCTAGCATAACAAGCCATAACTCTTCACGTTTATGTCACATTCAGAGCTCAAAAAGGTGCCATAGAGACAGAGCAGATGGCCTAAGAAGAGGCCCCTTATTCAGCTTCCCATTCTTCAACACAAAGCCATATCAAATACAATTTCCTCCAGTGCTATAATTTACCCCCAAACAATAACCTAGGCTAAGCAGGTTCAGGTTCAGGCCTCCATGTTTTGATTCATCTTTGCCTGTGTGTATGTGTCAGTTTGCACTTTATTTCAGTTCAGGGAAACTTTAAGCTTTTCTTTTGCAATTCACCTAGCTTATATAAAAGTCTCTATCCAAGCGGTTCTATTTGTATATTTCCTAATTCCTCACTCTGATCATTCTATGACCACTAATAGGATAATAACACAAGGCAGAGATTCATCAGCATTGGCTTATTAGTCATCCAAGTTTATACCTAACCTCGAGATGCTTTATAGCCCCCAAAACCTGCACCACGTAGGTCAGCAAGCTGGCTTGTTGACACCAATGCTGTTCCCTACTTCTCTGCTGTGCTTCCAACCCTAGCCCTTATGGTGCTCAATTATTCTGGACTTAATAACATTCCTCCTTCTCCACATTATTAAGTATATTACACTCCTCCTCCAACATTTCGTTCTCTACCAGCTGGTTCACACGTCTCTATTTCCATCAGACTCCAACATCGTAATGTCTTCTTCTAGGTGCCGCAATAAGACCTGCCCACCAGTTTCCACATTACCCAAGGCTGTCATTAGTCTGGTGATGATACATTTAACAATAGCAATTCCCACTAACAAACACATGATCACTATTGCTGCATTTATGGCCATGCTGATGATCCAATTATATAATCCCCCAAAACCCCAGTTTCCCCATCCAACACCCTCCTTCATTCCATCAAGCAGGGTAGTAATGTCCTCTTGATGTTTGGTGATAGTACTAGTTCTATCCTGAACTCCCATCATACATTTTTCTTTTACAATAGCACACGTCCCTCCCTCACGGGCCAACAGATAATCTAAGGCATATCTATTCTGTAAAGAGAACAGACGCATTTCTGATAGTTGGGTTTTTATTGCCTCCAAGGCGCCAGTAGTGGCATTTCCCAAAATGGTTAGTCCACAAATCATATAGTTTTGATGTTTTCCTGCCAACCCTCCCCCTACACCTCTGAAAGTAAGCAGGCTTAGTACTCGCCATCCCGCAGCATCCCACCTAGATGTTCCCATTGTAGTTGGGTTTCTCCAATTGGCACAGAATTCGGCGGATATTGCCCTGCGCAGAGTCCTTTGGTTTTGTCAGGACCAACTCTCTGGGCAGGGAATGGTGGTGGGGACAAGGGTCCCGATGGCTACGTTCTTTGGAAAAGGAGGTTTTAGCACATTGGTCCCTTTGCCATTGAAAAAGAAGTAATACCCTTCCTCGGTGTATATGGACCCATGACAGTCCATGCGTGTATTAATCACCTCGCCACCCTTTGCCCAGTCCATCCAATTGCTTGCAATCCAATTGGTGCATCTTGGGATGGGCAAGTGATAGAATCCTACAGTTAGATGGGTTCCATTGGCCCACCCACAAAGCAGTTGAAACCCTGCAGAGACTGGGACGCATCTTTTGGGAATGGTGCATTGGATGCCCTTAGATGTGCTGTTGCAACTAGGTTGTCGTGGGGTTCGTACTATGCACGTAATGCTGGAAGGGACGTCAACAACTATGCACCCGTATCCCTGGTTAGTGAAGCATCATCCGTATTGTCTATTGTCGGTGTTAGGGGTAAAGTTACACGGCATTAGTGGTTCTACTCTGGTACCCGAAGAGTTTTGACAGCCTGGGTATGAATGCTTATTGTCGCCAGGTTATGGCAAACAGTTAGCTGGTGGGGCTAAGAACTCGTCATAATAGATGGTGACAGCTTTGACCGGAACTGGCATCTCATCTTGACACTTTACTAATCGTTAAATCCTTCCCCACTCAGGAGATACTGTAAATAGGCTAATAACAGATTTCATAGTGGGGTAACACACAACTTGCCCTTTACCAAATAATTCATTATGGGCCCGTATAAACACGTTAGTGTCTTTTTCTTCAAATTCTCCCTTTTCCCGTATTTGTTGTTCAGGTTCTGTCCTTCGGAGCCCCGGGTGGACCTGTAATGCTACTTGATAACATAGTCCATCATACAAGTGTTTATTTAGAGTTCGGTCCTCCCCGGGGTTCCTCCTGCAAGATAAGTCAACCCTGCATATCCGGTACCCACATGGAAACTCCCAGAGTGACTGATCAATTAGGTAGAGGCTTCAGTTAGTCTGTTGCATTTTGCCATGGCAGTAGTTAGTTTTAATTATGTTTCATCTTCCGAGGACTTCTGGGCCTCTACATTGTACAACATCTCCTTTGCAGAGGTGAAATATCCTATATGCGTGTCCTGGGACACATCGTCGAATCTCTCCTTTATTTCCCTCTGTCTGCAGAAGCATTAGGTTGCATCGCAGGATAAATCGCCTCATTTGAATTTATCTGGAAAATGCAAAGGCTTACAAAAAGTTCATTTCTTACTTAATTGACTTAATCAACTATTCACTCAAGTTAACCATCCTTCAGTCAGTCAGTCCAGTAATCAGTCGCATATTCTTAACCATATAGCAAAATAAGGATTCAAAACTAAACTTATAATGCTACAACTAAACGTATAATGATACAACTAAACTTATAATGATACAACTCCCAAGCAAAGCAGCAATGTAAAAACTAAAAACTCTGAGTTGAAAATAAAATGACTCTTCTCCCCCCTTATGATTAAGCTCCCCAATCAGTTTGCAGTGGTGCAGATGAACCCATGCAGCATGACCCTCGACCTTGGCAGCGGTTGGAGTGGTGAGGAGGACCTGGAAGGGACCATCCCAACGTGAGTCCAAGTGCTTACACTTCCAGTTCCTGACCAGCACATAGCAACATGTCTCAATATTAGATGGAACTTTGAGCGCTGGCGCCTCACCATTTGCAGCCCTGACCTGTGAATGAGAAGTTCGCAAAGCACGGGTTAAAGTTAATACATAGGATGTCATTTCCTCAGTCATCTGGTAGAAATGGACCGCTGCGGGGGCATGGAAATGGACCTCCTGGTCATTCCATGGCATCCGTAAAGGTCGACCATATATTATTTCCGCAGGCATCAGTCGTGCCATACCAGAAGGAGTGGTCTGTATCTGAAAAAGAGCTATAGGAAGCAGTTTAAACCATGTTAAGCCAGTCTGTGCCACTAATTTAGCTAATTTGGTTTTGAAAGTCTGATTTGCCCGTTCCACCAATCCGGCGGCCTGAGGTCTATATGCACAATGGAGCTGTTGATGTATCTGTAATTGTTGGCACATTTCTTTGTTTACTGCAGCAATAAAATGAGGACCTTTATCGGAACTTAAACGCGCAGGAACACCGAATCGCGGTATGATTTCGCGTAACAATATTTTTACAATGGTAGACGCCTTATTGTCAGTGGTCAGGTATGCATCAATCCATTTACTAAAAACGTCGACAATTACAAGAACATACTTATAACACTGACACCTTTTCAACTCAATGTAGTCCATTTGCAAGGTCTCAAATGGACCTGCTGGTAAAGGGGTCTTACCTGGTTCACAGGGCAAGCCTTTACCTGGATTATGCTGCTGGCAAATCAGAAATCGCTGGCTGACACGCTGGGCCAAGTCCAGAAGTTTTGGATGCCACCAGGTGTCTAAAAGCATATCATTTCCGGCCTTGGCACCACAATGAGTTGCAAAGTGTACACATTCAATAATCCATAACGCAAGTTCATCAGACATGCAAGTCTGGCCTGCAGGCGTAACCCATAAGCTAGTGACAGGATCAAACACACAGCCCTGGTCCTGCCACAGCTGTTTTACCTGTGCAGGAGCGTCCTCCTGTATTTGAAGTACTTCCTGGATGGTTGGCATTCCTTTTTCCGGGGGAGACTGATTCTTACTGGAATTGTTAGTCTGCCTCATCATTCGGGGCACAACAACCTGGTTTGTCCAAGAAGCTTTTTTTAGCGGCACCATCCGCAAGGCGATTGCCGATATCTATAGGGCTCTGGCCTGATGTGTGGGCACGAACTTTAATAACTGCAAGCTGACTGGGCAATTGGATTGCCTGTAAAAGGTGGAAACTAACTTCTGGTGTGAAATAACTGTTCCTGATGAGCTCAGGAAGCCTTGATTTTTCCACAATTGCCCATAATCGTGAACAACTCCGAAAGCATACTGTAAATCAGTGTAAATATTTTACCTTATTACAGACACTAAGATTATTGTCAGATAATTTAAAATCAGGAAATGTTAGACATTTATCCTCTTTGGTTCTACAGATCATAACAGCATGTTCCACACCATACACAGAACATATAGTATGGAGCTGCTGGAGACCAGCGCTAGATGGACTAAAGATCACAAGATCATCTGCATACATAATATGGTTCAGTAAAATATTACCAGGCCTTCAATTGTTTAGACAGATCATCAATATATAGATTAAAAAGGTCTGGGGACAAAATTCCCCCTTGTCTAACACCATTGGTATCCCCAAATGGATAAGTCCCATTAGGGTATCCATTTTACACTGAAGTGTAATTTTTACCCTTACACTTCCTTAGTTCTATCCATACTGACTCCACATCTCCTGTTTCAATGTCACCCCTTGCAAGGGACTGAATTTCATTCCTCACCAACAGAGCTACCCCAGCCCCTCTGCCCACCTGTCTGTCTATTCTATAGGAGATATATCCTTGAATATTCAGTTCCCATCACCAGCCCTCTTGCAGCCATGTCTCTGTAATTCCTACAACAAGCCGTGCGCATGAGTTTAGTTTTACATTTAGAGATGCAGAGTGGAAACAGGCCCTTCAGCGCACCAAGTCTGCGAAGGATATTTAAAATAAAAGGGCTGTTTAAAGTTCACCAGCTGAAACTTTTTATAAAAATCAAATTGGAAGGAAATGTGAAGAATCATAATGAAAATGTTCCCAAGAGCTGGCATCATTCCGGGGGAGCACATGGTAATTTTGATAACCAATTCGACAGAGATATTTGGGTCTCCAATTCATGGTTCAAAGATGCAAAAAGTTGGGTCTTCAAGTGAAGCTTTGACTAAGTCAAACCCTATTTTAAAAGAATTTTAAATTAAAAGGAGTCTGCAGATGCTGTAAACGAGTTCACGTGGAAGAATAAGCAACGGTTAAACAAGCCAATTTATTTCATTTGAAGAGAAAATGCAATTTGTCCAATTTAAACAAGTTTGCCTGAACCATGGATATTTGCCCAGCCTCAAAGATTCACGTTTTCTCACCCCATCAACAAAAAAAGCATGATTAGTTCAAAACGGAATAGATTATTTTACAGAGGCATCGTTTAAGACTCGGCTGAATCCAACATTCCTAAAGCACTATCATAATTAACTTGTTTAAGAAAGAACTGCACATGCTGGAAAAATCGAAGGTTGACAAAAATGCTGGAGAAACTCAGCGGATGAGGCAGTATGCATCTAGCCGCCGCCTCACCTGCTGAGTTTCTCCAGCATTTTTGTCTACCATAATTAACTCACTCCCTTCTCCCAGGAGATGGGTATATGGAACAAGCTGCCAGAGGAGGTAGTGGAGGCTGGTACAATGGCATTTTGAAGATATTTGGACAGGACTATTTGGACTAATTATGTTTCTCTAATATACACGGAACTTTTTTTGCTGTTTAATAAGGGTTTTACAGTGCAATATGTTACACTACTGTTGTGCTGCTACGTAACCCACTCCATGACACACTGAGGAACACCTTCAGCAACAGACTGGTTCCACCAAGATGCAGCACAGAACGCCACAGGAGATCCTGCTCCCCTATGGCTATCAAATTGTACAACTCCACCCCCTTCTGTTAATGGGGTAGACTGACTAACCCCCTCCCCCTCCCCAATCTTTGCACATCCGCAATCCTTTCCACTCATCACTTTAATTTCATGTTTCATGTTTAGTTTAGTTTAGTTTAGTTTAGAGATACAGCGCAGAAACAGGCCCTTCGGCCCACCGGGTCCGTGGCAACCAGCGATCCCCGCACATTAACACTAACCAGCGATCATCCCGTACACTAGCACTACTCCACACACTAGGGACATTTACAATGTTACCAAAGCCAATTAACCTACAATCCTGTACGTCTTTGGTTTGTGGGAGAAAACTGAAGATCTCAGAGAAAACCCACGCATGTCACGGGGAGAACGTACAAACTCCGTATAGACAGCACCCGTAATCGGGATCGAACCTGGGTGTCCGGCGTGCATTTGCTGTGAGGCAGCAACACTACCGCTGCGCCACCATGACCGTCTTTATCTTGTATTGTATGACTGTTGGCAGAACAATTTCCCTCCTTGGATAGATAAAGTTCTATCCTATCGTAAGTCAGCATTTAATAGTTCAGTTTGTGACATGTGACAATAAAACACTCTTGACAGGTACATGGATAGGATAGGTATGGAGAGATATGGAACAAATGCAGGCAGAACTAGTGTAGATGGGGCATCTTGGTCAATGTGGGCAAGACAAAATGTGCAGGAACAGCAGATGCAGGTTTACACTGAAGATAGACACAAAATGCTGGAGTAACTCAGCAGGACAGGCAGATTACAACTCAGCGATATGAATATTGATTTCTCCAACTTCAAGTAACCCTTGCCTTCCCTCTCTCTCCACCCATCCCCAACCCTAGTTAGAAACATAGAAAATAGGTGCAGGATTAGGCCATTCGGCCTTTCGAGCCTGCACCGCCATTCGATATGATCATGGCTGATCATCCAACTCAGTATCCCATCCCTGCCTTCTCTCCATACCCCCTGATCCCTTTAGCCACAAGGGCCACATCTAACTCCCTCTTAAATATAGCCAATGAACTGGCCTCAACTACCTTCTGTGGCAGAGAATTCCACAGATTCACCACGCTCTGTGTAAAAAATGATTTTCTCATCTCGGTCCTAAAAAACCTCCCTCTTATCCTTAAACTGTGACCCCCTAGTTCTGTACTACCCCAATATCGGGACTAATCTTCCTGCATCTAGCCTGTCCAACCGCTTAAGAATTTTGTAAGTTTCTATAAGATCCCACCTTAATCTTCTGAATGCTAGCGTGTATAAGCCGAGTCTATCCAGTCTTTCTTCATATGAAAGTCCTGCCATCCCAGGAATCAGTCTGCTGAACCTTCTCTGTACACCGTCTATGGCAAGAATGTCTTTCCTCAGATTAGGAGACCAAAACTGTATGCAATACTCCAGGTGTGGTCTCACCAAGACCCTGTACAACTGCAATAGAACCTCCCAGCTCTTATACTCAAATCATTTTGCTATGCATGCTAACATACCATTTGCTTTCTTCACTGCCTGCTGCACCTGCATTCCTACTTTCAATGACTGGTGTGCCATGACACCCAGGTCTCGTTGCATCTCCCCTTTTCCTAATCAGCCACCATTCTCCAACTAGCTTCATTGTCCTGTGAAACGTCACCTATCCATGTTCTTTGAAAATCTACTTTATTATCCACAACACCACCTATCTCAGTATCATCTGCATACTTACTAATCCAATTTACCACACCACCATCCAGATCATTAATGTACATGACAAACAGTGGACCCAACACAGATCCCTGAGGCACCCCACTAGTCACCGGCCTCCAACCTGACAAACAGCCATCCACCATTACTCTCTGGCATCTCCCATTCAGCCACTGTTGAATCCATCTTGCTACTCCACCATTAATACCCAACAATTGAACTTTCTTAACCAACCCTCCATGAGGAACCTTGTCAAAGGCCTTACTGAAGTCCATATAGACAACATCTACTGTTTTACCCTCATCAATTTCCCCAGTAACCTTTTCAAAAAATTCAAGATTAGTCAAACATGACCTTCCAGGCACAAATCCATGTTGACTGTTCCTAATCAGATCCTGTTGATCCAGATGCTTATATATATTATCTCTAAGTATCCTTTCCATTAATTTGCCCACCACTGACGTCAAACTAACAGGTCTATAATTGCTAGGTTTACTCTTAGAACCCTTTTAATACAATGGAACAACATGCGCAGTACGCCAATCCTCCGGCACTATTCCCGTTTCTAATGGCATTTGAAATATTTCTGTCATAGCCCCTGCTATTTCTACACTAACTTCCCTCAAGACTTAACCACTTTTATATATTTTTTAAAGTGTCAGTACTTCCTCTTCTTTTAATCTCATAGTTTCCATAGCTTTTCTACTTGTTTCCCTTATCTCACATAATTCAATATCCTTCTCGAGATGTTCTCCAGAGATGCTCCCTAACATTTGTCGTTTCAGGTCAGGGCCCTTCCGGTTTGAGTGGGCCAGTGGAGTAGAGAAGCCAAGGCAGTTGTTGCACCAACAGTGGATATAAAAAGGTCCAGAGAGGGTAGAAGGGTGGGTAGGGGGAGAGGCGGGGGGATGTTGAAGACTGGAGACAGGATTGTCACTGGATGGATAGGATTCTCTCCCATAAAGAAAAGCTCAGAGGTGGCAGTAGAGCCCTACGTCCCTATGTTCCCAATGTAGGGGGTCCAGAACCAGGGGGTCACAGTTTAAGAATAAGACTCGCTGAGTCACTCCACCTTTTATCTTGGTCTATTAATGGATTCAAATCTACCTTAGATCTCCTTTTATCATCCTGCTTGGCACTCCACCGGCATTTTTGATACAGGTTCCTTTGTTTCTAAATACGTAGAGTGAATTTTAAAGCTCTGATCTGTTCAATATCTTGCAAACTGTGAACCCACTTCAAGTTGACAGATGGAATGGAGCCCGACCGTCTCTCATGGTTACGGATGCAGTTCATTGTGATGTCGCCGGCCAGGCACATTATGAGGTCACCTCTGATTATGATGGTTTACAAACTTGCAATCTTATGAATGGAAGGCCGGCCCAGAAGGGAATAAACCACTTCACCATATGACCACATTTCACAGTGGTTATAACCAACTGGACTCAAGTGTTAGATACAAGGAACTCAGTTCAATTGAGTTTATTGTCACGTGTACGGAGAAATGCTTTTTGTCGCATGTTAAAAACAGTTAGCAGAAAGACATTGCATGATTACAATCGAGCCATTTGCAATGTATAGATACATGGTATAGGAATAACAATTAGTGCAAGGTAAAGCCAGCAAGGATAGTCCGAGGGTCACCAATGAGGTAGATAGTAGTTCAGAACTGCTCTCTGGTTGTGGTAGGATGATTTAGTTGCCTGGTAACAGCTGGGAAGAAACTGTCCCTGAATCTGGAGGTGTGCGTTTTTACACTCCTGTACCTTTCCTAATTTGCAGAAGGACATTCTTACTATTGAGGGAGTGCAGCGTAAGTTCACCAGGTCAATATCCAGGGTGGCGAGACTTACGTATGATGAAAGCATGGGTAGACTGGGCTTGAATTCGCTGGAAATGAGAAGGATGAGAGGGCATCTTATGAAAACATATAACATTCATAAAGGAGTTAAGGCTAGATGCAGGAACAATGTTCCCGATGTTCGGGGAGTCCAGAACCAGGGGTCACAGTTTAAGAATAACGGGTTAGGCCATTTAGGACTCAGAAGAGGGAAAACATTTTCACGCAGAAAATCTGTAGAATTCTCTGCCACAGAAGGCAGTGGAGGCCAATTCACTGGATGTTTTCAAGTAAGTGTTGGATGTGGCTCTTTGGGCTAACATAATCAAGGGATATGGGGAGATAGCAGGAATGGGGTATTGATTTTGGATGATCAGCCAAAATCATATTGAAAGGCGGTGCTGGCTCGAAGGGCCGAATGGCCTACTCCTGCACCTATTTTCTGTTTCTACGTCATGGTGAGTCCAGCACTCGTTGACGTCTGGTCTTGAAGACGGGTCCTGAACCAAAACGTCACCCACTCATGTTCTCCAGAGATGCTGCTCAACCCGCTGAGTTACTCCAGCACAAACAATATTAAATCTCAAGTGTTTTCATTTCGAGATACAGTGTGGCAACGGGCCCTTTGGCCCACCGAGTCCACACCGACCAGTATTCACCTCTAAACCCTCACTATCCTACTCACTGGGGACTTTTTACCAAAGCCAATTAACCTACAAACCTGCACGTCTTTGGAGTGTGGGAGGAAACCGGAGCATCCGTAGAAAACCCACGCTGGTCACGAGGGGAACATACAAACTCTGTACAGACAGCACCTGGGTCTCCGGCGCAGTGAGGCAGCAACTCTACCGCTGAGCCACACTGCCATGTTGGGGAAAAATACTTAAACAGCAGAATATTTTTGCCATTTGCCAAATGAGAGTTGTCTATAGTCAAAGAGTGTGTAGTTTGTTCCTGGCACGAAAATACTTCTGCTTTATCAGTTTCACGTTTAACTCTATAAACCTAAAGACTCCATTGTTGGAATGCAATTCAATATTTGACAAATCTGAACACCTTAACAGACAGATATAAAGCACACAGAGGGATTACTGGAGTACATTTTGCCTTTGTAGTCCCTGAGAAATCAGTGGCTGTGGCAGAGGGTTGTTCTGATGTTCTAAGCCATGCCAATCCAGATATGATTGAATGACGGAGAGGACTTGATGTACCAAATGGAGAAGGAACATCTCATTGGGTTTTAAAGTTTGCAGAGGGCTGACATACAACTTCCTTAGCATCAAGTGAATTGATCAGCATGGTGGCGCAGCGATAGACTAAGAGTTGCTGCCTTACAGTGCCAGAGACCCGGGTTCGATCCTGTCTACGTGTGCGTGTAGTTTGTACGTTCTCCCTGTGACCCACGTGGGATTCCTTCCGGTACTCTGGTTTCCTCCCACATTCTAGAGATGTGCCGGTGTGTAGGTTAATTGACGTCTGTAAATTGCCCCTAGTGTGAAGGATATAGGACTAGTGTACAGGTGATCGTTGGTTGGCGTGGGCTCGGTGGGCGGAAGGGCCTGTTTTCACGCCATCTCTCTAAAACAAACTATTGCGGTTACTTCGTTGGTCTCAGTTTAACATTGCTTGTGAAAGTCAGCAAAGTACAAGATTCTTTCTATAGCCCGCAGACCAGTGAGCCCATGTGTTCATATCTTTAGTTTAGTTTAGAGATACAGCACAGAATCAGGCCCTTCAGCCCACCGCGTCCACGTCAACCAGCGATACCCGTGCATTAAACTACCCCACGCACACTAGGGACAATTTACATTTATACCAAATTAACCTACTCTCTAGACTGACATCTTCAACCTGTCACATGCCCAAGCAGTTGTCCCCACGTGCCTTAAAACCACCTCCGTCGTGCCGGTGCCAAAACACTCCACTGCGGCGAGCCTCAACGACTTCTGCCCAGTTGCACTTACTCCCATCATCACTAAGTGCTTCGAGAGGCTGGTCCTGGCACACCTCAAAGGCTGCCTACCTCCCACACTGGATCCCTATCAGTTCGCCTACCGCAAGAACAGGAGTACGGAGGATGCCATCTCAACGGCACTTCACTCCGCCCTCTCCCACCTCGACAACAGAGACACCTACGTGAGAATGCTGTTCATCTCAGCATTTAACATCATTATCCCCTCAAAACTGACGACCAAACTCAGCGACCTGGGCATCGACCCCTCCCTCTGCAACTGGATACTGGACTTTCTAACTACAGACAACCACACCTCTTCAACCCTCACCCTGAACACCGGCGTTCCACAGGGCTGTGTGCTGAGCCCCCTCCTCTACTCCCTCTTCATCTACGACTGCACACCTGTACACGGTACTAACACCATCATCAAGTATGCAGATGATACAACAGTGATTGGCCTCATCAGCAACAACGATGAGTCGGCCTATAGGGAGGAGGTCCAGCTCCTAGCAGCATGGTGCGCTGACAACAACCTGGCCTGTAACTACAAGAAGTCCAAGGAGCTCATTGTGGACTACAGAAGGTCTAGGGGCGGCACGCACACCCCCATCCACATTAACGGGACGGAGGTGGAACGTGTTTCCAGCTTCAGGTTTCTGGGGGTCAACATCTCTGATGACCTCTCTTGGACCCACAATACCTCAACACTGGTTAAGAAGGCTCACCAGCTTCTCTTCTTCCTGAGGAGACAAAAGAAGGTCCATCTGTCTCCTCAGATTCTGGTGAACATCTACCGCTGCACCATCGAGAGCATCCTTACCAACTGTATCACAGGTTGGTATGGCAACTGTCTCCGACCGGAAAGCACTGCAGAGGGTGGTGAAAACTGCCCAACGCATCACCGGTTCCTCACTCCCCTCCATTGAGTCTGTCCAACGCAAGCATTGTCTGCGAAGGGCGCGCAGCATCATCAAGGACTGCTCTCACCCCAGCCACATACTGTTTATCCTCCTCCCATCCAGGAGGCGCTACAGGTCTCTCCGTTGCCAGATCAGCAGGTTCAGGAACAGCTTCTTCCCTGCGGCTGTTACACAACTTAACTCTGTACCTTGGGGATTGCCAGTCACCCATGCCGGACACTCCTTCCCCCAGAAAAATTGCACTACACAAAAATTGTATGTACGTATATATATATATATCTTGCTGTTCCATTATTCTATGTTCGCTCTTCTGGGTGAGATGCTAACTGCATTTCGCTGTCTCTGTACTGTACACTGCACAATGACAATAAAGATTGAACGGCGTTAGCAAACCCATCGAGGAAATTGGTCCCAGCCTCGAGGTGCCACCTGCCCTCAGTGCCAGTGCCCGAGGAATATACAGCCCTCCCTCCTGCATCATCACTCCCCTACTCATCACCCACAATCCATTCCCACACCTACACTCACTGTACCAGCTACTGGGAACAATCTGGAGATTAGCATCTTTGCACGCTTTAGAACAGCGAGTTTATCAAATACAAGCACCCTGATAATAGAATATAAAGGATGGGATGTAACGCTGAGGCTTTATAAGGCACTGGCCAGACCACATTTGGAGTATTGTGAGCGGTTTTGGGCTCCACATCTGAAGAAGGAACAGCTGGCATTAGAGAGGGTCCAGAGGAGGTTTACGAGAATGATCCCAGGAATGAGTGGGTTGACGTGTGATGAGCATTTGTAGTCACTGGGCCTGTACTCGCTGGACCTGCACTCGCTGTAGGATGAGAAGGGATTTCATTGAAACTTGCCGAATAATGAAAGGCCTGGATAGAGTGGATGTGGAGAGGATGTTTCCAGTATTGGGAGAGTTTAGGACCAGAGGCCATCGCCATAGAACAAAACCACGCACCTTTAGAAAGGAGACGAGGTGAAATTTCTTTAGTTAGGGAGTGATGAATCTGTGGAAATTTTTGTCACAGACGTCTGTGAAGGCCAAGTGAATGAGTATTTTTAAGGTGGAGATTGATAAGATTCTTGATTAGTACGGGTGTCGGAGGTTATGTGGAACAGGCAGGAGAATGGGGTTGAGAGGGAAAGATAGACGAGCCATGATTGAATAGTAGAGTAGGATTGATGGGCCAAATGGCCTAATTCTGCTCCTATAATTTATGAACAATATAACACAATCTCAATTCAGCTGCTTGGACCTCACTCTAATTCCAATAAGAACCTTGGGCTCGGGATACTCAGTTTACTCTATAAATTCACCAGTGTTGTTCTGTCAGACTGCTAAATACAGCCCTGGGCCCACCCCAATCCCTCCACCTTTAATCCTTTACTCTCAACATGACTGTTTCTCCTCATGCTTTGCCTCAAGTGCTCCAACCTTCAGTGAAGATTTTCTCTTCATATTGTCCTGCAGACATCAATGATCGATGAAGTGAGATGTGAAATGGAGCAGGTCCTTACCCAGTAATGCCAGCAGCACCCACTTCTTCACGTGAGGGACACACCTGGAGGGGAAACACACACAAGTCAGCCGGCTATTGAACCCAACCCCGTCTCAAGCGAGATGGATACAAAAAGCTGTCGTAACTCAGTGGGTCGGGCAGCATCTCTGGAGTCTGAAGAAGGGCGTTGTCCTGAAATGTCACCCATTCCGTCTCTCCAGAGACGCCATGGACCCACGCTGCTGACAGACCGTCAGTCCACACACCCAAAGCTCAGAGCCACGGTGACACTGGTGCAAAGATTAGTCAACCTAGGGTGCAGTATCACAGGGCTGTTCTATGGATGTATCTGGGGTAGAGTGTGGGCAGGCTATCTTGTAGTCCGTGGCTCGAAGGGCCGAATGGCCTACTTCTGCACCTATTTTTCTATGTTTTTCCTATGTTTCTAGTGGGTTTATCTGGGGTAGTACAAGTGGGTTGGCCTGTGGTGGGTTTATCTGGGGTACAATAAATGGGTTCTCATTTTTAAGTTTAGTTTAAAGACACAGCACAGAAACAGGCCCTTCGGCCCACCGAGTCCGTACCGCCCAACGATTCCCGCCCACTAACACTACCCTACAGACTAGTCATAAAGTGACACAGTTTGGAAACAGGCCCTTCGGCCCAACTTGCCCACACCGACCAACAATGTCCCAGCTACACTAGTCCCACTTGCCTGCGCTTAGTCCATATTCCTCCAAACCTGTCCTATCCATGTACCTATCTAACTGTTTTTTAAAACGATTGGATAGTCTCAGCCTCAGCTACCTCCTCTGGCAACTTGTTCCATACACCCACCACCTTTTGTGTGAAAACGTTACCCTTCGGATTCTTATTAAATCTTTCCCCCTTCACCTTGAACATATGTCCTCTGGTCCTCGATTCCCCTACTCTGGGCAAGAAACTGTGCATCTACCCGATCTATTCCTCTCATGATTTTGTATACCTCTATAGGATCTCCCCTCATCCTGCTGAGCTCCATGGAATAGAGACCCAGCCTACTCAACCTCTCCCCATAGCTCACACCCTCTAGTCCTGGCAACATCCTCGTAAATCTTCTCTGAATCCTTTCAAGCTTCACAATATTTTTCCTATAACATGGTGCCCCGAACTGAACACAATATTCGAAATGCGGTCTCACCAACGTCTTATACAATTGCAACATGACCTCCCAGTTTCCACAATCAAAACTCTGACTGATGAAGGCCAATGTGCCAAATCCTTTTTGACCACCTTATCTACCTGCGACTCGACCTTCAAGGAACCATGCACCTGCACTCCCAGATCCCTCTGCTCTACAACACTACCCAGAGGCCTACCATTTACTGTGTAGGTCCTGCCCTTGATCAGTGTCCCAAAATGCAACATATCACACATCTCTGTATTAAATTCCATCAATCATTCCTCAGCCTACCTGGCCAATCGATCCAGATCTTGCTGGAATCTTTCACAACCATCTTCACTATCTGCAAAACCACTCACTTTTGTATCATCAGCAAACTTGCTAATCTTGCCCTGTATGTTCTGATCCAAATCATTGATGTAGATGACAAACAGTAACGGGCCCAGCACTCAACCCTGAGTCACACCACTAGTCACAGACCTCCAGTCCGAGAAGCAACCTTCCACCATCACACTCTGCTTCCTTCCATGGAGCAAATTTGCTATCCATTCAGCTATCTTTCCTTGGATCCCATGGGATCTAACCATCCGGAGTAGCCTACCATGCAGAACCTTGTAGAATGTCTTACTGAAATCCATGTACATAACATCTACAGCTCTGCCCTCATCGACCTTTCTGGTCCATCTTCAAAAAAAATCAATCAGATCTGTGAGACACGACCTCCCACGTATAAAACCATGCTGACTATCCCCAATCAGCCCTTGCCCATCCAAATGCCTGTATAACCTATCCCTCAGAATAGTCTCTAGTAACTTTCCAGCTGCAGATGTTAATCTCACCGTCCTATAGTTCCCAGCATTTTCCCTGCAGCCTTTCTTGAAAAGAGGCACAACATTTGCCACCCTCCAGTCTTCCAGCACCTCTCTTGTATTTAAGAACGACTCGTAAATTTCCCCTCTAGTTTCCCACAATGTCCTCGGATATATCTGATCAGGTCCCGGAGATTTGTCTACCTTCAAACTCGACAGTACCTTCAATACTTCCTCGACGGTAACACTGACTGCTCTTAAGACACTTCCATTGACTGCTCCAAGTTCCTCCGTCCTACTGTCCTAGCGGAGCTGGTCCTTACCCTCAATAACATTTCCTTTGACTCCTCCCATTTCCTCCAACTTATCCAAACCATATCAACCCATCCAAACGGCGATAGCAAACCCATCGAGGAGATTGGTCCCAGCCTCGAGGTGCCACCTGCCCTCAGAACCAGTGCCAGTGCCCGAGGAATATACAGCCCTCCCTCCTGCATCATCACTCCCCTACTCATCACCCACACCCACACTCACTGTACCAGCTACTGGGAACAATCTGGAGATTAGCATCTTTGCACGCGTTAGAACAGCGAGTTTATCAAATACAAGCACCCTGATAATAGAATATAAAGACAGGGATGTAACGCTGAGGCTTTATAAGGCACTGGCCAGACCACATTTGGAGTATTGTGAGCGGTTTTGGGCTCCACATCTGAAGAAGGAAATGCTAGCATTAGAGAGGGTCCAGAGGAGGTTTACGAGCATGATCCCAGGAATGAGTGGGTTGACGTGTGATGAGCATTTGTAGACACTGGGCCTGTACCCGCTGTAGGATGAGGAGGGACTTCATTGAAACTTGCCGAATAATGAAAGGCCTGGATAGAGTGGATGTGGAGAGGATGTTTCCACTAGTGGGAGAGTTTAGGACCAGAGGCCATTGCCATAGAACAAAACCACGCATCTTTAGAAAGGAGACAAGGTGGAATTTCTTTAGTTAGGGAGTGATGAATCTGTGAAATTCATTGCCACAGACGGCTGAGGAGGCCAAGACAATGGGTATGTTTAAGGTGGAGATTGATAAGATTCTTGATTAGTACGGGTGTCGGAGGTTATGGGGAACAGGCAGGAAAATGGGGTTGAGAGGGAAAGATAGATCAGCCATGATTGAATAGTGGAGTAGGCTTGATGGGCCAAATGGCCTAATTCTGCTCCTATAATTTATGAACAATATAACACAACCTCAATTCAGCTGCTTGGACCTCACTCTAATTCCAATAAGAACCTTGGGCTCGAGATACTCAGTTGACACTATAAATTCACCAGTGTTGTTCTGTCAAACAGACTGCTAAATACAGCCCAGGCCCCACCCCAATCCCTCCCTCCACCTTTAATCCTTTACTCTCAACATGACTGTTTCTCCTCATGCTTTGCCTCAAGTGCTCCAACCCTCAGTGAAGATTTTCTCTTCATATTGTCCTGCAGACATCAATGATCGATGAAGTGAGATGTGAAATGGAGCAGGTCCTTACCCAGTAATGCCAGCAACACCAGCAGCATCCACTTCTTCACGTGAGGGACACACCTGGAGGGGAAACACACACAAGTCAGCCGGCTATTGAACCCAACCCAGTCTCAAGCGAGATGGATACAAAAAGCTGTCGTAACTCAGTGGGTCGGGCAGCATCTCTGGAGTCTGAAGAAGGGCGTTGTCCTGAAATGTCACCCATTCCTTCTCTCCAGAGACGCCATGGACCCACGCTGCTGACAGACCGTCAGTCCACACACCCAAAGCTCAGAGCCACGGTGACACTGGTGCAAAGATTAGTCAACCTAGGGTGCAGTATCACAGGGCTGTTCTATGGATGTATCTGGGGTAGAGTGTGGGCAGGCTATCTTGTAGTCCGTGGCTCGAAGGGCCGAATGGCCTACTTCTGCACCTATTTTTCTATGTTTTTTCTACGTTTCAAGTGGGTTTATCTGGGGTAGTACAAGTGGGTTGGCCTGTGGTGGGTTTATCTGGGGTACAATAAATGGGTTCTCATTTTTAAGTTTAGTTTAAAGACACAGCACAGAAACAGGCCCTTCGGCCCACCGAGTCCGTACCGCCCAACGATTCCCGCCCACTAACACTACCCTACAGACTAGAGTCATAAAGTGACACAGCTTGGAAACAGGCCCTTCGGCCCAACTTGCCCACACCGACCAACAATGTCCCAGCTACACTAGTCCCACTTGCCTGCGCTTAGTCCATATTCCTCCAAACCTGTCCTATCCATGTACCTATCTAACTGTTTTTTAAAATGATTGGATAGTCTCAGCCTCAGCTACCTCCTCTGGCAACTTGTTCCATACACCCACCACCTTTTGTGTGAAAACGTTACCCTTCGGATTCTTATTAAATCTTTTCCCCTTCACCTTGAACATATGTCCTCTGGTCCTCGATTCCCCTACTCTGGGCAAGAAACTGTGCATCTACCCGATCTATTCCTCTCATGATTTTGTATAGCTCTATAAGATCTCCCCTCATCCTGCTGAGCTCCATGGAATAGAGACCCAGCCTACTCAACCTCTCCCCATAGCTCACACCCTCTAGTCCTGGCAACATCCTCGTAAATCTTCTCTGAATCCTTTCAAGCTTGACAATATTTTTCCTATAACATGGTGCCCCGAACTGAACACAATATTCTAAATGCGGTCTCACCAACGTCTTATACAATTGCAACATGACCTCCCAGTTTCCACAATCAAAACTCTGACTGATGAAGGCCAATGTGCCAAATCCTTTTTGACCACCTTATCTACCTGCGACTCGACCTTCAAGGAACCATGCACCTGCACTCCGAGATCCCTCTGCTCTACAACACTACCCAGAGGCCTACCATTTACTGTGTAGGTCCTGCCCTTGTTCAGTGTCACAAAATGCAACATCTCACACATCTCTGTATTAAATTCCATCAATCATTCCTCAGCCTACCTGGCCAATCGATCCAGATCTTGCTGCAATCTTTCACAACCATCTTCACTATCTGCAAAACCACTCACTTTTGTATCATCAGCAAACTTGCTAATCTTGCCCTATATGTTCTGATCCAAATCATTGATGTAGATGACAAACAGTAACGGGCCCAGCACCCAACCCTGAGGCACACGACTAGTCACAGACCTCCAGTCCGAGAAGCAACCTTCCACCATCACACTCTGCTTCCTTCCATGGAGCCAATTTGCTATCCATTCAGCTATCTTTCCTTGGATCCCATGTGATCTAACCATCCAGAGCAGCCTACCATGCAGAACCTTGTAGAATGTCGTACTGAAATCCATGTACATAACATCTACAGCTCCACCCTCATCGACCTTTCTGGTCCATCTTCAAAAAAAATTAATCAGATCTGTGAGACACGACCTCCCACGTATAAAACCATGCTGACTATCCCCAATCAGCCCTTGCCCATCCAAATGCCTGTATAACCTATCCCTCAGAATACTCTCTAGTAACTTTCCAGCTGCAGATGTTAAGCTCACCGGCCTATAGTTCCCAGCATTTTCCCTGCAGCCTTTCTTGAAAAGAGGCACAACATTTGCCACCCTCCAGTCTTGCAGCACCTCTCTTGTATTTAAGAACGACTCGTAAATTTCCCCTCTAGTTTCCCACAATGTCCTCGGATATATCTGATCAGGTCCCGGAGATTTGTCTACCTTCAAACTCGACAGTACCTTCAATACTTCCTCAACGGTAACACTGACTGCTCTCAAGACACTTTCAATGACTGCTCCAAGTTCCTCCGTCCTACTGTCCTTACCCTCAATAACTTTTCCTTTGACTCCTCCCATTTCCTCCAAATTTTCCTTTGACCCCTCCCATTTCCTCCAAATCCAAGGCGTAGATATGTGTACGTGCATGGGCCCCAGCTATGCCTGCCTCTTTGTAGGGTACGTCGAACCGTGGCCCTATCCCCGACCTCTACCTCCGCAACATCGACGACTGCATCTGCACCCAGCATGAGGTGTTCCAAACCAGGGAATCGGAGATGTCCTCATTCTTTAGGGAACGGGGAGTTCCGCTTTGTCTACAGATGAGGCTCTCACCAGGGTCTCTTCTTTTTCCCGTAGCTCTGCTCTCACTCCCCATCCCCCTACTTGTAACAAGGGTAGAGTCCCCATTGTCCACACCTACCCCCCAGCTGTCAAATATAACAGATAATCCTCCGACATTTTCGCCACCTCCAACGGGATCCCACCACTGGCCACATCTTCCCATCTCCTCCCCTTTCAGCTTTCCGCAGAGACCGCTCCCTCCGTAACTCCCTGGTCAATTCGTCCCTTCCCACCCAAACCACCCCCTTCCCTGGTACTTTCCCTTGCAACCGCAGAAAATGCCATACTTGTCGCTTTACCTCCCCCCTTGACTCCATCCAAGGACCTAAGCAGTCTTTCCAGATGAGGCAGAGGTTCACCTGCACCTCCTCCAACCTCATCTATTGCATCCGCTGCTCTACATCGGTGAGATCAAGCATAGACTTGGCGATCGCTTCACCCAACACCTCCGCACACTTCTCATTAACCAACCGGCTCAGCACTTCAACTCCCCATCCCATTCCGAATCCGACCTTTCTGTCCTGGGCCTCCTCCATGGCCAGAGTGAGTCCCACCGCAAATTGGAGGAGCAGCACCTCATATTTCGCTTGGGTAGTTTACACTCCAGCGGTATGAACATTGACTTCTCCAATTTCAGGTAGTCCTTGCTTTCTCCCTCCTTCCCCTCCCCTTCCCAGCTCTCCCACAGCCTACTGTCTCCGCCTCTTCCTTTCTTCTTCCCGCCCACCCACCTCCACATCAGTCTGAAGAAGGGTCTCGACCAGAAACGTCACCTATTCCTTCGCTCCATAGATGCTGCCTCACCCGCTGAGTTTCACCAGCATTTTTGTCCACCTTCCGTCCTACTGTCTTTCTCCTCGGTAAATACAGAGGAGAAATATTCATTGAGGACCTTGCCCATTTCCTGTAGCTTCACACAGATGTGACTGCTTTGATTCCTGAGAGGTCCCACTCTCTCTCTGGTTACCCTTTTCCCCCCTTATGTATTTATAAAATCTTTTGGGATTGTTGATACCCACCAGAGCTATCTCCTGGCCCCTTTTTGCCCTTCTGATCACCTTTTTCTGTTTACTCCTTAGTTCCCGAAACTCCTGCAGGGATGCACTTGATCCCAGCTGCCTATACCCGTCCCATGCATCCTTCTTGTTTTTGACCAACGTCTCAATTTCCCTCGTCAGCCAAGCTTCCTTACGTTTCCCTGCTTTGGCCTTCACTCTAACAGGGACGTACATATCCTGAGCATTCGTCAGCACACTTAAAACATCCCACTTGGCCCATGTTTCTTTCCCCTCTAATAACCTGCTCCAGTCAACTTGAGTGAGACCTTCTCTCATACCCTCAAAGTTGGCCTTACCCCAGTTGTGCATTTGAACACGTGCACCCTCTCTGTCCTTATCCATAACTATCTTAAACCTAATCCAACTGTGGTCAGTGGACCCAAAAGGATCCTCCACACACACTTCATTAACCTGCCTTCCCAATTTCCAAATACTAGATCCAGTTTTGCCCTCTCACGTGTGGGGGCCTCTACATACTGTTTAAGAAAACTCTCCTGAACACTTTTGAGGAATTGCACCCCATTTAAATCCTTCACGCTATGATTTTCCCAGTCTATATTGGGAAAGTTAAAATCCCCTACTACAACAACCTTATTTGACCTCCAGCTGTCTGCAATCTCCTGGCACATTTGTTCTTCTAATTCCCGTTGACTATTCGGGCGTCTGTAGTACACCCCCAACAAGGCAATCATCCCTTTCTTGTTCCTCAGCTCCACCCATATAGCCTCACGAGATGAACCGTCCGTAATGTCACCTCTGAACACTGCCGTGACATCCTCCTTCCCCAACAATGCAACCCCCCTCCTCTTTTTCCCTCACCCCTGTCTGCCCTGAAGCTCCTGTACCCCGGAACATTGAGCTGCCAGTCCTGCCCCTCCCTTTACCAGGTTTCAGTCATGGCTACAAGGTCCCAGTCGCTTGTACCTATCCATGCCCTCAGCTCATCTGCCTTACCCGTCAGGCCCCCTTTACGTGCAGTTTACGTGCAGTTTAAACCAACTCCTCGTTCTCTGCCTTTCACCTGCCTATTCTGTCCACTAACCTTCCACACACCACTCCATACCAACTTCTAGCCTCTCACGTGTCTCTGTCCTGTACGAGATTCCCCCCCCAGGAAACAAAGAGTAGGGATTAACGGGTCCCTTCCAGAATGGCAGGCAGTGAGTAGTGGGGTACCGCAAGGCTCGGTGCAGGGAACGCAGCTATTTACAATATACATCAATGATTTGGATGCAGGGATTCAAAGTAACATTAGCAAATTTGCAGATGACACAAAGCTAGGTGGCAGTGTGAACTGTGAGAAGGATGCTATGAGAATGCAGGGTGACAGGTTGTGGGTGGGCAGATGCATGGCAGATGAAGTTTAATGTGGATAAATGTGAGGTTATCCGCTTTGGTAGCAAAAACAGGAAGGCATGTTACTATCTAAATGGCGTCAAGTTGGGAAAAGGGGAAGTACAACGGGATCTGGGGGTCCCTGTTCATCGGTCAATGAAAGTAAGCATGCAGGTACAGCAGGCAGTGAATAGAGCGAATGGCATGTTGGCCTTTATAACAATAGGAATCGAATATAGCAGCAAAGAGGTCATTCTGCAGTTGTACAGAGCCCTCGTGAGACCACATCTGCCGCTGTAAGCGTTGTACTCCTACCTCGACAAAAACCTGGACCCACTGCAGTTCGCTTACCGCCACAACAGATCAACGGTGGATGCGATCTCGCTGGCCCTCCACTCCGCTCTGGACCACTTGGACAACAAAAACTCATATGTCAGGCTGTTATTCATCGATTACAGCTCGGCATTTAACACAATCATCCCCTCCAAGCTGGTTACCAAACTCGCAGAACTGGGTCTCTGCGCATCCCTCTGCAATTGGATCCTCGACTTCCTCACTCTCAGACCAGTCTGTTCGTATTGGTGGAAATGTGTCAGACTCGATAACAATTAGCACGGGAGCACCTCAAGGCTGCATGCTCAGTCCCCTGCTGTACTCACTCTATACTCATGACTGCGTAGCCGGACATAGTGCGAACTCCATCATCAAGTTCGCTGATGACACCACTGTTGTGGGACGTATCACTGATGGGGATGAGTCAGAGTATAAAAGAGAGATCGAGCAACTGTCCATATGGTGCCAGCACAACAACCTGGCCCTCAACACCAGCAAAACCAAGGAACTGATTGTGGACTTTGGAAGGAGTAGGATGGGGACCCACAGTCCCGTTTATATCAACGGGTCGATGGTTGAAAGGGTCAAGAGCTTCAAATTCCTGGGCGTGCACATCTCTGAAGATCTTTCCTGGTCCGAGAACAATGATGCCATTATTAAGAAAGCACATCAGCGCCTCTACTTCCTGAGAAGATTACGGAGAGTCGGTTTGTCAAGGAGGACTCTCTCTAACTTCTACAGGTGCACAGTAGAGAGCATGCTGACCGGTTGCATCGTGGCTTGGTTCGGCAACTTGAGTGCCCTGAAGAGGAAAAGACTACAAAAAGTAGTAAACACTGCCCAGTCCATCATCGGCTCTGACCTCCCTTCCATCGAGGGGATCTACCACAGTCGCTGCCTCAAAAAGGCTGGCAGCATCATCAAGGACCCACACCATCCTGGCCACACACTCATCTCCCTACTACCTTCAGGTAGAAGGTACAGGAGCCTGAAGACTGCAACGACCAGGTTCAGGAACAGCTACTTCCCCACAGCCATCAGGCTATTAAACCTGGCTCGGACATAACACTGAACTTTACTAGCCAATACTGTTATTTGCACTTTATCAGTATATTGACCATTGTGTATATATTTATAGAATGCCTTGTAGTAAATGCCTACTATGTTCTGTTGTGCTCAAGCAAAGCAAGAATTTCATTGTCCTACCAGGGACACATGACAATAAACTCACTTGACTTGAGTTTTGGTCCCCTAATTTGAGGAAGGACATTCTTCCTATTGAGGGAGTGCAATGTAGGTTCACCAGGTTAATTCCCGGGATGGCGGGACTGTTGTATGCTGAGAGAATGGAGCAGCTGGGCTTGTACACTCTGGAGATTAGAAGGATGAGAGGGAATCTTATTGAAACATATAAGATTGTTAAGGGTTTGGACACGCTAGAGGCAGGAAACATGTTCCCGATGTTGGGGGAGTCCAGAACCAGGGGCCACAGTTTAAGAATAAGGGGTAAGCCATTTAGAACGAATAAGAGGAAACACCTTTTCTCATAGAGAGTGGTGAGTCTGTGGAATTCTCTGCCTCAGTGGGCGGTGGAGGCAGGTTCTCTGGATACTTTCAAGAGAGAGCTAGATAGGGCTCTTATAGATAGCGGAGTCAGGGGATATGGGGAGAAGGCAGGAACGGGATACTGATTGGGGATGATCAGCCACGATCACATTGAATGGAAGGAAGGGCCGAATGACCTACTTCTGCACCTATTGTCTATTGTTGGGGGTTCAGTGTGACTGGGTGTCCTGTGGGAGGGTGTGTTCAGTACAGAGGTGGGGAGGAGATGGAGGAGGCAGCGGCGATGGGTGACTTTGCTTCAGTTGACCAGGTGGAGGAAGGGAGTCTGTGGATCCCCGGAGCACGTACCTGGACAGAGTTAAGACATCGATCAAGGAGATGGCCGTTGTTAACTGGTACCAGGCTGTGCCCAACCACCAGTACACCAGGGGCAGAGCTTTTTCTGAAAGAGACAGCAACACAACATTAGACAATGTTGGGCCCGATGCTTCCCATCAGTGGAAGCGGAGAGAGCTCAGACTCTCCAACACGGAACCCACTGATACTGTGGAACCACGTCAGGCTGAGAGACCTTCTCCCCTGCAAGGACCACCACAGAAAGTCCACCGCAAGGTGGTGGCAGGAGAACCCAGGGGAGCTGTATGGAACCCGAGAAAAAATAGGTCGCAGGGATATCAACGGGACAACAGCACTGATGGGGGTACTGCAGAGGCCACGACGGGCCAAATGGCCTCCTTTGTATCCAGACTAAATAAACGGGAGATTGTCAATGACACTTCCACCGAGCAGGGAGTATCACCTTTCAACACAGACAGATTGCCTGGTTGTGGATGGATAGCAGCCCCCTCTGTCCCAGTCAATCTTATCCCACAACCAACATGGGCAAAGATAGACACAAAAAGCTGGAGTAACTCAGCGGGTCAGGCAGCATCTCTGGAGAAAAGGAATAGGTGACGTTTCGGGTCGAGACCCTTTTTCAGACAGAGTCAGGGGAAAGGTAAAAAGTGATATAGACGATGATGTAGAGAGATATGGAACAAATGAATGAACGATATGCAAAAAAGTAACGATGATGAAGGAAAGGGTCCATTGTTGGTTGGCTGTGGGCTCGGTGTTAACGAATTATACAGACAATGAAACTCACCAGGACGACAGTGAAACTAGTACAACGACTAAGGAGAGGGAGGGACAGAGAGGGTTACTTGAAGTTAGAGAAATCTAGATTTATTGAACGTGGGCACGTCTGCTGATCACCACAATGCTGTGTGCGAGCTTGGCCACGGTCTACCACCTTACACTACATTTCAAGTGTCCTCGGTGCCACACAGCTGGGGAAATCTAAAGGAGATCCTATTCTTTCATCACCCCAGTGACCCTGGAACACAAACCAGGCCTCCCTTAGGTGTTACAACATGACTTCAGTCGGGATCGAGTAACCGAGCATTGACAGTCAGTCGTCTCTTGACTCTATGGTCCTCTGGGCAACTCACCACTCATCTCAGTGAGTGACCCAGTCAGGCTCAGCGAACACACTGGAGTACCAAGCTGGAAGGTGGCTTCCTCCCGCACTGACTGTGGTCCTAGGCTGCACGAACAACAGAGCACTGGGGACCAGGCTTTGTGCAATCCCTGGGAGTTTAAGGAGGGAGCAGCGGGCTCTACCTCACCAATGGGTCCAGCATCAGCAGGGCACTGGTTGACTGGAGCAGTGTTTTGGAGCCATGGACCACAGAAGAGGGAAGATTAGTAATGCAGGTACCTGGAGACAGCAGCGAGATCCAGCCCCCCAGCTTGGCAAGGGGAGAGAACCATTCAGAGTACTCCAAACCTGGGGGGGTGGGAAAGAAGAGCAAGATGTCAACAACGCAAACTTCTCTCTCAAGGTTTACAATGTTCAAAGGGCCACGTGGCCCAATGCGTGTGCTGCTGTTCACAAAAGCACCATGCAACTGATCGGCCCACGGCTCAACTGTTAGTGTGCGGGGATCGCTGATCGGTGCCGACTTGGTGGGCCAAAGGGCCTGTTTCCATGCTGTATCTCTAAACTAAACTAAAGGAAGGATGTCAAATCAATAAGATAGACACAAAGTTCTGGAGTAACTCAGCGGGTCAGGAAGCATCTCTGTCTGAAAAAGGATGGGTGACGTTTTGGGTCGGGACCCTTCTTCAGACTTCAAGCCTAAGAATTGATTTAGACAGTGTCTAGAATTACAGTAAAGAGTAATTTGGAAAAGTTAGGAATCCTCTCGGAACAGAGAAGGTAAAAGAGATGACCTATCAAACGTTGAAATTTGTCGCAGGGTTTTACACGAGAAAGGTTTTGCTATTGAGGGATCAGTAAACAGAGGTCACAGATTCAATACTGACAGGATCCAGAATATTCTCTCCAAAACGCTGCAGGAAGTGGATTCATTAATGATTTTAAGTGGATGGATACACAGGGTGTTGCTGCTGATACAACCTGAAGATTACAATGGAACGATGCTCTTTAGCAGAAGCTGCATCACTTTCCACACCTTGGTGAACAGGCTCTATGCAGGGGAGGTTGTGGCGTCAAATGGCAGCAGCCTATTTTTTGTGTTTGTTTTTTTGTGTGTACATATGTGTGTGTGAATGAATGGTGATTAGCTGCCCCAAATAACAGCTCAGTCCCCCTGATGTAACCCAGCATCTGGGAAATCTACAATCCTGTACAACACGTTCAGCTCCTGCCCAGTGTCAGTCCACAGCCCACCTCACTAACAGCCCACTCACCCACCTACAGCCCACTCACCCACCTACAGCCCACCTCACTAACAGCCCACTCACCCACCCACAGCCCACCTTACTAACAGCCCACACCCACCCCACAGCCCACTCACCCACCCACAGCCCACCTCACTAACAGCCCCTCACCCACCCACAGCCCACCTCACTAACAGCCCCTCACCCACCCACAGCCCACCTCACTAACAGCCCGTCACCCACCCACAGCCCACTCACCCACCCACAGCTCACTCACCCACACACAGCCCACCTCACTAACAGCCCCTCACCCACACACAGCCCACCTCACTAACAGCCCCTCACCCACCCACAGCCCACTCACCCACCCACAGCCCCCCTCACCCACCCACAGCCCCCCTCACCCACCCACCTCACTAACAGCCCACTCACCCACCCACAGCCCACTCACCCACCCACAGCCCACTCACCCACCCACAGCCCACTCACCCACTCACAGCCCACTCACCCACCCACAGCCCACCTGACCCACCCACAGCCCACCTCACCCACCAACAGCCCACCTCACTAACAGCCCCACACCCACCCACAGCCCACTCACCCACCCACAGCCCACTCACCCACCCACAGCCCACACCCACCCACAGCCCACTCACCCACCCACAGCCCACCTCACTAACAGCCCACTCACCCACCCACAGCCCACTCACCCACCCACGGCCCACTCACCCACCCACAGCCCACTCACCCACCCACAGCCCACTCACCCACCCACAGCCCACTCACCCACCCACAGCCCACCTCACTAACAGCCCCTCACCCACACACAGCCCACTCACCCACCCACAGCCCACCTCACTAACAGCCCCTCACCTGCCCCAGTAACGGACCCTCCCCACCGTCAGCCCGCTTAAATGTCCCTCACCCCCTTCCCAGTAACAGCACATGTCCCCACCCCATGTCCCGACACCCGCGCCTTGTAAAAGCCCACTCAACCTCACCCTGCCCCAGCAATGGGGTGTTCACCCCCACCCCCCAACATCCTCCACACCCCCCCTCCCACACCCCCAACATCCTCCACACACCCCCCTCCATTCACCCCCCCAACACCCTCCAATCACCTCCCTCCCACACCCCCCACTCAACCTCCCCCCTGTCCACACCATAGCAACATCCCCAATTCACCCAGTGCCCACGCCCAACATCTACCACCCACCCACCTTGTCCCCACCCTGGTTACATCCTCCACTCACCAACCCACCTTGTCCATGCCCTAGTACCTGCCCCCATCTATCTGCCCCACCCTAGTAACATCTCCCACCCACCCTGTCCCCACCCTAGTAACATCTCCCACCCACCCTGTCCCCACCCTAGTAACACCTCTCACCCACCCTAGTAACACCTCTCACCCACTCATCAAGTGCCCGCTCAGCCGCCCCACTGCCCAACTTCAATATGAAATCCCTAAAGCCTCTGTTCCAGCCCAGCCAGTGTGTCCTCTCTGCCGATAGTGCAACGTGCCGCACGTTAGCTATTCAGGATGAGGGACGTGGGGGGTGAGATGATGAACGTTCCACTTACCCTGCAGCTCATCCTGGGAGGAGTAGCCAGATGTGGACGACAAGTAGATGTTGGAAGAAGTGGAAGGCGCTGTCAGTATTCCCATCCTGCCGTATGCTCTGTTTAATTTCTCTTCGTAGCTGTCCACAAAGCTGGACGGCCCTGAGGCTGCTGGATGCGAGATACAGGTTACCGAGGCAAGTCATCACAGGAAAATATTACAGCACCTCATATTTCGCTTGGACACCTTACAACCCAATGATATGACGTTGACCTCTCTAAATTAAAGTAACCCTTGTTTTCCCTCTCTCTCTCCATCCCTCCACCATCCCAGCTCTCCGGCCAGTTTAACTGTCCTCCTGATTACATTTTATCTTTGTATGCTTGTTGTCACCTTCCCCTAGCTAACAATGATCTATTCTACATTTTCCTTCATCTTTGTCCCCTTTGATCTCTCGTTTTCGCACCTTACCCTTCCAGATCGCCCTCTCCCCTGACTAAGTCTGAAGAAGGGTCTCGATCGAAACATCACCCATTCTTTCTCTCCAGAAAGGCGTTTGACGGCACTGGGCCTGTACTCGCTGGAGTTTAGAAGAATGAAGGGGACCTCATTGAAACTTACCGAAAAGTGAAAGGTTTGGATAGAGTGGATGTGGAGAGGATGCTTCCACTTGTGGGAGAGTTGAGGACTAGAGTTCATAGCATCAAAATTAAACAACGCTCCTTTTGGAAGGAGATAAGGAGGAATGGCTTTAGTCAGAGGGTGGTGAATCTTTGCCACTGAAGGCTGTGGAGGCTAATCAGTGGATATTTTTAATGCAAGATAGATAGATTCTTGATTAGTACGGGTGTCAGGGGTTACGGGGAGAAAGCAGGAGAATGGGGTTAGGAGGGAAAGATAGATCAGCCATGATTGAATGGCGGACTAGACTTGATGGGACACATGGACTAATTCTGCTCCTATCACTTATGACCTCATGCTGCCTGTCCCGCTGAGTTCAGCATTTTGTGTCTATCTTTAGTGTAAACCAGCATCTGCAGTTCCTTCCTATAAAGGAAGGTATAATCCCTCGCCTCTCAGTAACTGCAGCTCGGTGTCGGTCACCTCCCACCACCAGGGGGCATCCGACCCCGACCCAGAGCTCCCCACAGTAACTAAACCGTGTGTGTTACCACACACAGGCCCCACAGCAGCGCGGCAGTGCGCCCCTCTCCTGTCCGCCCGCCCACCTCCCAGCGGGATAGGCAAAGTCTCACAGCAGCTGTGTGATGATCGCTCGTCAGCGCCGACTCGTTGGGCGAAAGGGCTCGTTTCCAACTAAAACTGAGATACTGCAGCACGAGTCTCCGACGTGTACCAGTGATTGCGATACTCTAAACCAAGGAGAAGCCCTGAACCAGTCTGTTGGAGGGAAGGGTTAAGGCTTTAAGCACACTGACGTCAAAAAGTCATAAGTGATAGGAGAATTAGGCCATTTGGCCCATCAATTCTACTCTGACATTCCATCATGGCAGAACTATCTCTCCACCTGACCCCATTCTCCTGCGTCTCCCCGTAACACCTGTACTAATGAAGAATCTGTCTATCTCTGCCATAAAAATATTCACTGACTTGGCCTCCACAGCCTTCAGTGGCAATGAATTCCACTGATTCACCACCCTCTGACTAAAGAAATGCGCCGGTGCCCTGCTTCCACCCCCCGCGCTGCCCTCCCCGGACACGTACCGACGGGCTCCTGCCAGCCGCTGCTGCTGCCGAGGTGCAGAGAGCGCTGAGAGCGCTTGGAGGCGTTGCTGACGTTGCTGATGTAGCTACTCAGACTGTTGACTGAACTGTTGGACGGCGAACGTTTGACACCAGGCACAGGTCCCGGCCACTTGCTGTTTGACCTTTTCTTGTGCAACCTGAAACGATAAAGGGCAACGATTTAGGATGGAGGCAGACCAGGACTGCGAAAGAGAAGCAAAAAAGTAACGATGATAAAGGAAACTGGCCATTGTTAGCTATTTGCTAAGTGAGAATGAGAAGCTGGTGCGACTTGGGGTGGGGGGGGGGGGGATGGAGAGAGTCGCTTGTCAGAGCTGGGAAAGGGGTGGGGAAGAAGATTGTTTCACGTGGGGAAGGAACATCATGACTCTCTCTCTCTCCCCCTCCTCAATGAACTGCAGATGCTGGTTTATAAAGAAAGTCACAAAGTGCTGGAGTAACTCAGCGGGTCAGGCAGTCCCTGTTCACATTCCCTCCAACATACCTCATGAGCCCATCAACCGAATGGCTTCATCAACAACTTATTGTCACGGCAACCCTGCCCTTGGCCTATGGAACATATACCCTACATCCGATCATCCTCCACCTGAGATTACAAGCAGGAAAGAAGAGGCTGTTGGAACTTTCCTTGAGTTTTTGTCTAGAACTTTTTCCTGTAGGGAAAGGTTCAGTTGGAGTTGGGGGGAGGGGGGAATGGGAGGGAGGGAGGGGAGGGATTGGGAGTTGGGAGGCGGGGCTGGGGGAGGAGAGGGTGGGGGGGGAGTTGGAGTTGTGATACACAGCTCCCTGAGTGAGGTACAAGGGTGGAGGCTGCATCTTTACTGTTAGACAGGAGCATAGCTTAGAGAGGAAAGAACGAGAGGGAAAGAACGCAATATTCCACCACTCACCTGTTCCCCCAACTCAACGACGGGAGCGTTCTGTAGCTGGGGGAGGGGGCCGGGGGGGCGGAGTTGTGGGGGTAGGGGAGGGGGTGCATGTGGAAAGGGGTGTATTTGGGAGGGGGTGGTGTGTGTGGTGGGGGTAGTGTGGGGGAGGGGAGTGTGGAGTAATGTGTGGGAGGGGAGTGGGTGAGGGGGAGGGTGGGGGTGAGGGGATGGGGGTTTGGTGGGGCTTGTGCGGGGAGGGGGTGTATGTGGGAGGGGGCAGTGTGGGCCCCCGCTCACAGAACACAGACCCCGCTCCTTCAGCTTTATTCTCGTGGCCGGTGATTGACAGCAGGAGCCGGAAGGGGCGTTGCTGTCCTGGCGAATAACAGACCAATAACTTTCCTCATATTTCACCGATCGGAACAAAACTTGGTGCGCTTGGAGCAGAAGAGAACGGTGAGTAAGGTGGCTTAAAAACCCTAGCGATATAGGATACCTTAGTCTACAACGCAATGGTCAAGGTGAGAGTTTTAGTAATAGTGTAGAAGATAGATGTCCCAGATAGAACATTGAAATTCTTACTGGCTGCAGCACAACAGAATATGTAAACATTGTACAGAAACATAAAGTTTCCTTTTTGATAAAGAAACAGTTCAAAGCTAACTGAAAAGCAGTGATTCCCAGTTCAGTGTTTAGACTGGCATCCTTCTCCCTCACCCAATCTCTGAGCTAAATCAGTGCTCCATCTCCTCCCTGCTCTGCTGCCCCTCTTTCACCCTGTGGTCTGACCTCCTTGTTTGAGAATGCATTGAACATTTCTAACCAGTAAGAAATCATTAGAGCAGTGACATTACCAAAATTAAAGAACCTATTACAACCCGACAAAGCTTGAAATTGTGCAAAATGTTTATTATATTCTTAGTGTTTCTTTGCCGTGTGATTTCATTCGCAGGAATGTTGGAGTTCTCTGATATAAAAGTGTAATAAAGTAAAATAGGTTAAGTGGTCGTTAGTTGAAGGCATAATACTGGGAACTGTGTAAGTTTCACGTTTGTTTTCTTTATCAATGCTGGAGAAACTCAGTGGGTGCGGCAGCATCTATGGAGCGAAGGAGATAGGCAACGTTTCGGGCCAAAACCCTTCTTCAGACTGATAGGGGGTGGGAGGAGGCGGGGAGAAGAAAGGAAACAGGAGGACGATGAGCCCGAGGGTTTCTTCATATGAAAGTCCTGACATACCAGGAATCAGTCTGGTGAACCTTCTCTGTACTCCCTCTATGGCAAGAATGTCTTTCCTCAGATTTGGAGACCAAAACTGTACACAATACTCCAGGTGTGGTCTCACCAAGACCCTGTACAACTGCAGTAGAACCTCCCTGTTCCTATACTCAAATCCTTTTGCTATGAATGCTAACATACCATTCGATGGATAGGTGACGTTTCACTGAGTGCTGGAGTAACTCAGTGGGTCAGGCAGCATCTCTGCAGAACATGGACAGGTGACGTTTCGGGTCAGGACCCTTCTTCACATTGTACTAAAAGAAATACATTAAGACCAACTAAAATATGGGTGGCACAGTAGTAGAGTTACTGTCTTACAGTAGCAGAAACCCGTGTTTGATCCTGATCTCTGGTGCTGTCTGCAGAGTTTGTATGCTCTCTCTCTGCGACCACAGAGATTTTCTCTGGGTGTCTGCTTTCCTCCCACATACCAAAGATGTGCAGGTTTGTAAGTTAGTCGGCATCTGTAAACTGTCCCTAGTGTGGTTAGGGAATGGGTGATTGCTGGTCAGCATGGACTCAGTGGGCCAAAGGGCCCATTTCCATGCTATCTTTCCAAACTAGGGACTACTGGAATGGGCTGGATTAATAAATTGTAATTGTCTTAAAATAAAGGCCATGAATATTAAACTCTAACTTTAGCACTAATTTAACCAGGGAATATAACTAGGTCTAAACAGTACTGGAGGTACTGAATGCGTCAGGCACCATCTGTCTGAACACAAAGTGGATGGACAGACATTTTGGGTCAGGAACCTTCTTCAGACTGATGGAGTAGGGCAGAGAAAGTGGGGAGAGAGAAGGGAGTAGGACAAAGCCTGGCGAGTGATAGGTGGATACAGGTGAGGGGGAGGTTGGCAGATGGATGGAGTAAGTGACAAAAGGCTGGAGGTGAAAAGGAGACAAAGGTTGTCAGATAAAGAGATGAGAGCATTGAAATGTAAAGCCAGAGGGATGGATATGGGTGCAAGGGGTAGGAGGAAAATATAAGACTCAAGGATGAGTGATGAGCGTAGAGGGGTAGGAGCAATGACTGAGGTTTTGGGGAAGTGTGGACACCAGGGTGGGGGTGCAGGGTAAGACGGGAGTTTCCATCAGTATGCTCATGTCCCTCTCAGAGTCCCATATTTCCCTTTTACCCCCTTCACCCCCACCCTGCCCCATTACACCTGTATACCTCATTCAAGCTTTACATTTCACACCTCCTCTCCTTCTGAAACATTCTCACCTTTACATCTCTAGTCTTTGTCACTTACTCCACAATCACCCCCTCACCTTATTCAGGAGGAGCGGGTACTATGATATGTTTCTTTCTCTAGCTATTCTGCAGCCTCTGCCCCTCCACTTGAACTTGAACTAACCTATCTATGGCAGTAAATTACAGTGTAAGTCTCATTGACATTAAGAAGAGATTGACATTTTATGAATTGAAGTCCATGAATTGAAGTCCATGCAGACCTAAATACTATGAGATTTTTTTTCCTGCAGCTTCTACCCTTCCACTCTTCAGAGCCAGTTCACACAAAAGTGCCATAATGAACACTAATTTGATCATTTGCAGATTTGCCATCCCATCTACATGGACATGCGTACATGTATAATTTCCCCATTGATATGTTGATATTGTCTTACCTAATATAAAACATGAAAAGATGTAAAATACTCCCTGACACATTTTATCTTCTATTATTAGGAGGCAGCAGTGTATCCCGGGTTATGATGCAGAGTGCTATCATCACTTCTGCAACATAACAATAAATCGAGCTATAGCAAGGTCTAGAAGGATGAAAGGTAATGATGGGACTCAAACAACAATTATTTTTATTTACGGTCATATGATGTTACTTTGAAAAATGAAAAGATATATTTGAAGATGTTGATTTATTTTACTTTTCATTCCTTTTCTGTTTTCTTTTTCCTCTTTCAATTGAGTTCAAGACCCTGAAAAGCCTGAAGCAGGTGAATCACCTCAAGAGGCAGTTCCTGATGGTGAAGCAGATGAGACGGCCCCAAATAGACTGCTTCGATCCATGACAAGTGATGGTCAACAAACATGGACATGGGTGGAAAATTGTAGGTGGCGAATTGGACATTGACTAGGGTGATCTGCCTCCAGCCCCAAGCACCTTGCTAGAATTAACATACTGTTCATGCAAGAAAACAAACTGAGAAATCAAGTACAGGGAAGGAAGATGCTCATGTCAACAGCATGGTGAGCCATGTACAGATTTATGTCAGTGTGTTGACTGCAGAAACTCTATTACTGCAAAAGATTTGGAATCTGATGAAGAATATTCAGATGAAGATCAGATCCAGTTTAAATTCCAATTTGGAATATTTTGGAGGACCAAGAAACCAAGAAGTAATGTAAACAAATAAATTGGGGAAATAATTGATTATATAAAGTTTTATTTTAATGTCGATCGTTTCACTGTTTATTTGGTCAAATTATTTAAACAATGAGTGAATTACTTATGATAATGGCGTGCTGGTGAATGACAGTGCAACAGTCCACCCACCCATCCACACAGACATACATACACACATACATACATCCGTACGCACACTTCCATGCATGCACACATACATCCACGCATCCACACACATCTGCACACACAAACATCCACCCACATGCAGACATACATGCACACATCCATCCAGACGTATACATCCACACACACACACAGCCACACATCCATCCATTCACCCACACATACATCCACACATCTACAGATACACGTTTGACAGGTATACACAGACACACACACAAACTAGATACTCAAACAATGCAACACTTTTAGGGTTCTTTTAGGTTAAAGCTAATAGCCCTCATTTGCAAAGGCACCATGAGGGGGTCTGTAACATAAATATAGGCTCATTGTAGCTTAAAATGAATACTCGTCAAGTAAACATCAGAGCATTCGATTCTTGGTCAGGATGTAACATTTACATCAAAATTAAGACTTTACTCTTACAGGTCTGTCCCCCAACCTGGCACTGCCCCAGTCCCACTATGGCCACGACCCCCACTCTCCCCACTATGGCAGTCAGTGGGGTTCAGTAAACGGGGGAACCCAGAGGATCTGTCCTGACCCTTTAATTAGGCAGGTTCATGAGCCCATAAAACCTGGGACCTCTGCGGCAGTCTCATTCATTTTCCTATTAAAGTGACTGGAAGATGCCTTGCAGGTCTGTCCCCCAGCCTGGCACTGCCCCAGACCCACTATGGCCATGACCCCCACTCTGCACACTGGCAGTCAGTGGGGTTCAGTAAAGGGAGGAATCCACAAGAACTGCCCTCACCCATTAATTAGGCTGGTTCAGGAGCCAGACCTCTGGAGAAGTCTCATTCAAAAAACACTCACAATTATATTCATTATATTATTTTTATATAGAAACATAGAAAATAGGTGCAGGAATAGGCCATTCGGCCCTTCGAGCCTGCACCGCCATTCAATATGATCATGGCTGATCATCCAACTCAGTATCCTGTACCTTTTTTTTCAAAGCCACATAATAATATATGATTACAGTCATATTACGTCATATATATATATATAGGTATAAATAATATAGTTTAAATAGACTGCAACACGGAAATAGGCTGCCCATGGTGTAATATTGGCCACTAGATGGCGCTTACTTTCCCATCTCAATTTCTAATAAGTTTAATTATTTAATGTGCAACTTTTGGCACTGACGAGTTATGACTTTCTTCTCAATTATATTTCATCCAAATCTATGGAAAATGTCATGTAGTTCCGAGATGTGGGTCACGAAAATGGATTTCTAGACACATTTTTGATGCTCGACCCACAGCCTAAATGGAAAAGCATAGAAAACAAGATGCTAATTTTCTAGTATAAAAATGGCCATAACTTTGTTAATACTGAAGATATGAAAGTGAATTAGGTGTCAAATTAAACTTCATTTTATGTTTTATTTGAAGGGATAAATTACAGGCTTGGTTTAAAATCTCAAAATGTTGTAACATTCCTACATAGTAAATGTTTACCTGCAGTTCACCGCATGTCCTCCAGTTGGCTTCACCGCATGTCCTCCAGTTGGCTTCACCGCATGTCCTCCAGTTGGCTTCACCGCATGTCCTCCAGTTGGCTTCACCGCATGTCCTCCAGTTGGCTTCACCGCATGTCCTCCAGTTGGCGCTGCGTGGCAACAGCACAGGTGACGGGTCGTGCAACCTCCCTATGGGACTGGTGTTTGAGAGATGAGTGAAGAGAGGAAGGGAAAGGACCCGGTCGGTGTTGGTTGGTGAGTGAGTGAGTGAGTGAGGTGGGGAATGTGCTCACCAGGGTGAGGGAGGGAGGGGGAGTGAAGGGAAGGACGTTCATCTCCATCTTCTTGCCCCATATTTCCCTTTGACCTTCCCGCCCACCTCCCTCTGGCTTTACATTTCCCAGCTCGTCCTGATCCAACAAGTTTCATCACTTTCACCTTCATCTTTGTCACTGACTCCACCATCTGCCAGCGGCGGCGCAGCAGCCTCTGCCCTCGCTTTCCCTCCTCCCGCATGACAGAGCCGAGCCGAGCCGCCCGGAGCCGCCCACCGGGGCTGAGAGACCGCGGCTGCTGCTGCCGCCCGGAGCTGCCCCTCCCCACCCCCCAGCGTCAGCCCCGCCCGCCCCGGCCCCAGCGTCACCGGCACCGCCGCCCATCGCCCAGCGGCCGGACCGTCAGCTCCCGACACTCCGGCCCCGGCCCGGACCCCCGCCCGGCCGCTGCTCAAGGCGTCGCCACCCGGTAGAGCGGGCGGGGCCTCCCTGGGGCGGCGGCTGCAGCTGTTGTTGTTGTTGCCCCGCCCGCCCCCGGCCCAACACGTCCTTCTGCTCCTCCCTCCCTCCCTCACTCACTCACTGGCGCCGCCGCCGATGTCCACGATCCCCGGCCGCTGCTGCCCGTCCGTCCGTCCGTCCGCTCGGCCCAGCATCGGGGTGGAGGAGCCTCGGCCGCTCGTCAGCCGGCGCTCGGTCGGTCGGTCGATCGATGCCGCCACAGGTCGATTCCCCGGCAGTTTCCAGCCTCCGCCGGGGGAGGGAGCGAGGGAGGGCGGGCGCGGCCCCGGCGCCGGTGGGTGCGTTGGTGGGTGGAGCCGGTCCCAACCTGCAGCGGTGGGTGGGTGGGTGGGGTTTGTGGGGCGAGGCCCGTCTATGCCTCAGCCCGCCCGCCGACAAAATGGCCGCCGCGGCCTCCTGTCACATGGCAGGCGAAGACTACACAAATGGCCGCCGTATGACCGCTCGACGACTACAAAAATGGCCACATCGGCGACTACAAACATGGCCGCCGCCGCCGCAGCGTATACGAAAATGGCCGCCATTCGACTACAAAAATGGCCGCCAGAGAGCTACAAAAATGGTGTAGGTTTTATTTGCAGTTGATTGAAGACACAGATGTGAAATTTTATTTTTTGATATTTACATTTGATTAATACAAGATGACGTTACGGGTCGAGACCCTTCTTCAGACTGATGTGGGGGTTGGAGGCGGGAGGAAGAAAGGAAGAGGCAGAGACAGTAGGCTGTGGAAGAGATTGGAAGGGGAGAGGAAGGAGGGAGAAAGCAAGGACTACCTGAAATTGGAGAAGTCAATGTTCATACCGCTGGGGTGTAAACTGCCCAAGCGAAATTTGAGGTGTTGCTCCTCCAATTTACGGTGAGACTCACTCTGGCCATGGAGGAGGCCCAGTACAGAAAGGTCGGATTCGGAATGGGAGGGTGAGTTGAAGTGCTGAGCCACCGGGAGATCGGGTTGGTTAATGCGAACAGAGCGGAGGTGTTGGGCAAAGCGATCGCCAAGCCTGCGCTTGGTCTCACCGATGTAGAGCAGTTGACACTTAGAACAGCAGATGCAATAGGTGAGGTTGGAGGAGGTGCAGGTGAACCTCTGCCTCACCTGGAAAGAGTGCTTGGGTCCTTGGATGGAGTCATGGGGGGAGGTAAAATGACAAGTGTAGCATTTCCTGCGGCTGCAAGGGAAAGTGCCAGGGGAGGGGGTGGTTTGGGTGGGAAGGGACAAATTAACCAGGGAGTTATGGAGGGAGCGGTCTCTGCGGAAAGCCGAAAGGGGAGGAGATGGGAAGATGTGGCAAGTGGTGGGATCCCGTTGGAGGTGGCGAAAATGTCGGAGGGTTATCTGTTGTATCTGATGGCTTGTGGGATGGAAGGTGAGGACAAGGGGGACTCTGTCCTTGTTACGGGTGGGGGGATGGGGAGTGAGAGCTGAGCTACCGGATAGAGGGGAGACCCTGGTGAGAGCCTCATCTATAATCGAAGAAGGGAACCCCCGTTTCCTAAAGAATGAGGTTTGGAACATCTCATCCTGGGTGCAGATGCGGCATAGAGGAATTTGGGAGTAGGGGATAGAGTCCTTACAGGAAGCAGGGTGGGAAGAAGTGTAGTCCAGATAGCTGAAATGGATGAAGTCAGTGAGTTGTGCATGGGTGCAGGAGGTAGCACCAATGCAGTCGTCGATGTAGCGGAGGTAGAGTTCGGCGATAGGGCCCTGGTACGTCTCGAACAGGGATTGTTCGACGTACCCTACAAAGAGGCAGGCATAGCTGTGGCCCATGCGCGTGCCCATAGCTTTGCCTTGGATTTGGAGGAAATGGGAGAAGTTAAAGGAAAAGTTGTTGAGGGTAAGGACCAGCTCCGCTAGGCGGAGGAGAGTATCAGTAGACGGGGATTGGTTGGTTCTGTGGTCGAGGAAGAAACAGAGGGCTTTAAAACCCTCCTGGTGTGGGATGGAGGTGTAGAGTGACCGGACATCCATGGTGAATGGGGGCTGGAAAACGGAAGTCATGGAGGAGACTCGGGTAAAGCGACGGCTGTGAGCTGCTGGAGGGCGGTGGAGTGGCGAGGGTCAGTAGAGTCAATGGTGGAGACCCACGGGGAGTGGAGTCTGGGTCAGCGGGCAAAGCGTCGGAAGTAGCGGTCAGCGGATGGCCGATGAGGCTCGGCAGTCCCGGTGAGGCGGCGATAGTCGGAGGTACCGGTGAGGCGGCGAGGGTCGGAGGTACCGGTGAGGCAGTGAGAGTCGGCGTTATCGGTGAGGCGGCAATAGTTGGCGGTCCCAGTGAGTTAACGAGGATTGTCCTCATCGGTGAGTGGGTGAAGGTCGGCGGCAGCGGCCACGTGAAGGTCGGCGACAGCGGCGTCTTCGATGATCCGGGCCTGAGGTTGGTCAGGGTGGTGGTGAGTGCTGGTGCTGCAAAGATTGCGTCGCGGGACGGCCTGGTGGTGTTGGGGCAGGCGGCGCGGGCCAGTGTTGGGGCCCGGGGCCTGCAGGCGGTCGACAAGTAGGAAGCGTGGAGGTTGGGAGGTGAAACTAGGGCAAGACTTGCACAGTAGATTGCAGGGTCCTGGAGATTGTGACAGAAGTGAAACTTCCCCGACCTCAGTACAGAAAGTATGTGCGATCGCCAAGCCCTGTACATTTCAGTGGGGTGGGGCGGTTTGCAGGCAGCTTTACTCTCTCCACAGTTACTGCCTGACCTTCTGGGCTTTTCCAGATGTGCACAGCCCACAGACGGGGCAGCTGTGGTTGGGTTGTTCAATGGACAGCGAAATGAAACAGATGCTGCCCAGCTCTGCACGCACAGACTGTGAACAAACTGCCCTCGGCTTCACATTCAATCTGCAGAGTCGGTATTTATTGCACGGACACTTTCTTTTCAGCATCACATGTAATCGATGAACTGATCATTAACTTTAACCCAACGGGCAATTCAAAGCACAAGGCATTGGGCAGAGAGCGAGGGGTCGGAAACACAGCGTCAAACTCACGACTAAACTCCACCTAACGACTAAACTCCACCTCACGACTAAACTCCACCTCACGACTAAACTCCACCTCACGACTAAACTCCACCTCACGACTAAACTCCACCTCACGACTAAACTCCACCTCACACCTAATCCCTGCCTCCACTACTCGCCGCCTCTCTGCCGCTCCCGCTATTTATAGGCCCTCCCCCCGGCCGTTGGCGGCTGGAAAAGGCGCCAAAAGCCGTCGCGATTCTCCCGTCTCCACCCATCCTCGCTTTTCCGCTGCAGCGGAGTAGGTTCCTGCATTGAAGCCCCTCGTGCAGTGGAGCATCTCCAGCAGTGGAGCATCTCCTGCAGCTGCAGGGAAAGTTCAAGCCTCCACCATCTCCTCAGGCAGCGTGTCTCAAATTGTAACCACCCTCTGGGTGAGTTTAATCTCATCCACGTCCGTTTTATTGTTCTGTTAGTATAGTCTGGTCTGCAGTTCCTTGTTCCATCATCTTATTCTAATTGCTGACTCCAAATACTACGTTTCCTCATCTGTTCTTGCCCCATCAGAGATATTATCCCCTTTGTTCCACCAATCCACCACAACCCCTCTCTACAACTAAAAAACTTGTTTTTGTTGCTGTTTCCTACTCTGGTGAAGGGTCTCTGAATCTGAAACTGAACTGTTTCTCCACAAATGCTGTCGAACCTGCTGAATGTTTTTTGAATTTTCTTCCATTTTTATTTCAGATTTTCAGCATCTGCGGTTCTTTGCTTTACACGTTCATTTTGATGTTGTGACCTGTCAACAATGAATCAAAGGAGATCAGATACGTGGTGTCGTAATCTACTGGGATTCAAGTAACTAGTAAGTGTTTCAATGGGAAGGTTCTGCCTACTCGGGATGGGACTCCATTTTAGTTTAGTTTAGAGATACAGCACGGAAACAGGCCCTTCAGCCCACCGAGTCCACGCCGACCAGCGATCCCCACACACAAACACTATCCCACACACACTAGGGACAATTTACACTGAAACCAAGTAAACCGTGGGCCGAGGTGCTTTTTCGTTTCATTTTGTGACCCAAATTACGTATTTACCTGTATTTGTAACATATTATGTAAACAAATTATATAAATCATAGCTGCAAGTGGGCAAGAACAAAACCTGCACATATTTGTAAAATATCAGAAAAACCTTAAAAGGAGGCCTAAAGATTCTGAATCCTTGGGGAAAAAAAGTGACACATCAGCTCTGCTTTGGAGAAGCACAGACTGGATCTCAATAGTTTGGAAATGTTGGATATATCTAATGTAATTGAGTTTAAAATAAGCAACATATCATAAAAGTAAAAATTAGGAAAAGTAAATTTCCACTTAATGAATAACACATTTGGAAAAATATATTCAAGTTTTCCACCACTCCAAAGTTAAGAATATAATCTCCCTTGCAACAGATTCCATAGGCTAACGGCCAAATTGATTAGAATCAATTATATTTGAAAAACTGCATTTAATATTTCAAACAGATTTAAATTCCGTTGTGGATTTTTTGTCAGAAGTTTAGGTGTCCAATCCTCATCTGACTCGCTGGATTCATAAACTTGGGTTTGATGCTTTCTGCTCCGATTTGTCCTGAATTCTGGCTTTGGTACATTTAATCCTGTGAAAAATAAAACATGCTCATCATCTGTTATGGCCAACTTCAGGTATTTATCTTCATTGAACTTACCCGTGCAAAATATCTGTGGAAACATCACTTTGCAATGTTATCATTATTAATATTTCCTCCAGAGTATTCATGCTATTATTCAATTGATCATGTCTACTTGACAAAGACAGCAAACAACCTAAAAATTATTTTTCAGAATTAAAGAATAATCAACCAGCATGAAGAATATGACGGATGAGTATGTGTCTATTTCCAGGTCAGAAATCGCAATGACCAATCTTTCAGTTTCACACATCTGTTTGGTAAGTGAAATAGATCAGAATCCTTCTTTCCATTCCTCCAGGTTTAAAGTAATGGCTCATTCTTGCTGCCTGTACTGGCAGTGACACTTTGTGCCATGGTTGAGTAAATGGATTGAATAATGAACAACCAGGACAATCCACCTCTTCATCAATGGGAACATTGACCTTTGTCCAATCTCTGATTTCAGGACTGTGACTATTACAACATTAAAAAGCATAACTGGGCCCCAATGTCTGTGGGTTTGTGTTATCCATGGTCACCATCTTCTGAATGACATCAAGCTTTGGTATTGATTGTAAAGTTAGTCCAATTTGAGATCACTGATGGGAATTTTTGAATATTGGTGAGGAACCTTACCAGGAGGAAATAGTCATCAGAAGCAAAACTGTACATATCCTGCTGCCAATAATCAGGGACTAATCACAAGTCTGCTGGGTGTGCCCATTTCATCACGTGGAATTAAAAATAAGGCATTACAATGGAGCTGCTGCCGTTACAATGGACATGATGTTTCAGTGGAGCACATATTGCAGGGGAGCAGATGCTGCAGTGGAGCAGGTTCCTACATTGAAGCCCCTCCTGCTGTGGAGCAGCTTCTGCTGTGGAGCAGCCACTGCCGCAGTGGAGCTCTCGCTGCTGCTGCAGTGGAGCATCTCCTGCAGTGGAGCATCTCCTGCAGCTGCAGGGAAAGTCCAAGCCTCCACCATCTCCACAGGCAGAGTGTCCCAGATTGCAACCACCCTCCGGGTGAGTTTAATCTCATCCACGTCCGTTTTATTGTTCTGTTAGTATAGTCTGGTCTGCAGTTCCTTGTTCTATTATTATTGGCCAAATTAGAGATGTCACAAAATGGAGGATCTTTGCATTTGCAAGGCCTGCTTGGCCTCTTTCTGTGAAAAGTTTCAAGCTGCAAGTCACAGCTTCAAAGAGTCTGGACCCGAGATGGAAGTCAAGGATAAGGTGAGGTCCAGATGTCCATTTCTTTGTTAAAATGTTGATGACTTTGCAGAAGAGCTCAGAGGTGCATGGTCAGGATTGGTCAGATAAGGTGGAGTTGTAAATACTGTTAATTATGTTGCAGAGTGTTTGTTCTGTTATCTTGTGATTTGTTAAAGTGTGAAGCCTTGTTCAGATTGTTTGGGGAAATGTTTCTATACCTATGTAAACTATGTCAACGGAGTCCCTGCTAGAACTTTCTGTTGAAACAATGTAATGGGATACTTTGTGATTGGGTTAGGGAACTGTCAATAACTGTATAATGTAATTGATATTTGTGATTGGTTTGTAGGGGCTGCCACCCCCATTTAGTTTCGCGCCACAAGGTCCGATGACCTATAAAAGAGTGAATCCAACATGGATCGGAGTCGATCTTCTGGAGGTTCAGTTGGGACTGTGTGACTGTCTAGAGGTGTCTGCTCGCACGAGGCTGAAGGGCTTGAACGAGTAGAGACAAGGATCGGACCCGCGGTGGTTAGGTATCGTATAGGAAGTTTGTGATTGTTGGGAAGAATAAAGAATAGTTGATCCAGTGCTTGACTCAGTGTTTTACTGAACTAGACTAAGGGGGGTAAGCTGTAGGAGCAGAATTACAGTCCCATCATCTTATTCTAAATGCTGACTCCAAATACTACGTTTCCTCATCTGTTCTTGCCCCATCAGAGATATTATCCCCTTTGTTCCACCAATCCACCACAACCCCTCTCTACAACTAAAAAACTTGTTTTTGTTGCTGTTTCCTACTCTGGTGAAGGGTCTCTGATCTGAAACTGAACCGTTTCTTTCTCCACAAATGCTGTCTAACCTGCTGAATGTTTTTTAAATTTTCTTCCATTTTTATTTCAGATTTTCAGCATCTGCGGTTCTTTGCTTTACACGTTGATTTTGATGTTGTGACCTGTCAACAACGAACCAAATGAGATCAGATACTTGGTGTCGTAATCTACTGGGATTCAAGTAACTAGTAAGTGTTTCAATGGGAAGGTTCTGCCTACTCGGGATGGGACTCCATTTTAGTTTAGTTTAGAGATACAGCGTGGAAACAGCCCCTTCAGCCCACCGAGTCCACGCCGACCAGCGATCACCACACACTAACACTATCCTACACAGAAACAGAGACATGGCTGCAAGAGGGCCAGGGCTGGGAACTGAATATTCAAGGGTATACCTCCTATCAAAAAGGCAGACAGGTGGGCAGAAGGGGTGGGGTAGCTCTGTTGGTGAGGAATGAAATTCAGTCCCTTGCAAGGGGGTGACATTGAAACAGGAGATGTGGAGTCAGTATGGATAGAACTAAGGAAGTGTAAGGGTAAAAAGACCCTAGTGGGACTTATCTACAGGCCCCCAAACAGTAGCCTGGACATAGGGTGCACGTTGAATCAGGAGTTAAAATTGTCATGTAGCAAAGGTAATGCTGTGGTTGTTATGGGAGATTTCAACATGCAAGTAGACTGGGAAAATCAGGTTGGTACTGGACCCCAAGAAAGGGACTTTGTAGAGTGCCTTTGTGATGGATTCTTAGAGCAGCTTGTATTGGAGCCTACCAGGGAGAAGATAATTCTGGATTTAGTGTTATGTAATGAACCTGATCTGATAAAGGAACTTGAGGTTAATGAGCCATTAGGAGGTAGTGACCATAATATGGTCAGGTTTAATCTACAGTTGGAGAGGGAGAAAGGTAGATCGGAGGTGTCGGTGTTACAGTGGAATAAAGGGGACTAGGGAGCCATGAGGGAGGAGCTGGCCAAAGTTGACTGGAAAGATACATTAACAGGGATGACAGTGGAACACAAATGGCAGGTATTTCTAGGAATAATACAGAAGGTGCAGGATCAGTTCATTCCTAGGAGGAAGAAAGATTCCAAGGGGAGAAAGGGGCGACCGTGGCTGACAATGGACATCAGGGACAGTATAAAAATAAAAGAGAAGAAGTGCAACGTAGCAAAGATGAGCGGGAAGCAAGATGATTGGGTAATGTTTAAAGAGCAACAGAAGATAACAAAAGACAATACGGGAAGAAAAGATGAGGTACAAAGGTAAGCTAGCCAAGAATATAAAGCAGGATAGAAAAAGTTTCTTTAAGTATGTAAAGAGGATAAAATTAGTTAAGACCAAAGTTGGACCCTTGAAGACCGAAAAAGGTGAATTTATTATGGGGAACAAGGAAATGGCAGATGAGTTGAACAGGTACTTTGGTTCTGTCTTCACTAAGGAGGACACAAACAATCTTCCTGATATAGTAGTGGCCAGAGGATCTGGGGTGACAGAGGAACGGAAGTGGCAGTGTGAGCTGTGAAGAGGATGTTAGGAGGTTGCAGGGTGACCTGGACAGGTTGAGTGAGTGGGCAGATGCATGGCAGATGCAGTACAATATAGATAAATGTGAGGTTATCCACTTTGGCGGGAAAAACAAGGGGGCAGATTATTATCTCAATGGGGTTAGGTTAGGTAAGGGGGAGGTGCAGCGAGACCTGGGTGTCCTTGTACACCGGTCACTGAAAGTTGACTTACAGGTCCAGCAGGCTGTGAAGAAAGATAATGGAATGTTGGCCTTCATAACAAGAGGATGTCAGTATAGGAGTAAAGAGGTTCTTCTGCAGTTGTATAGGGCTCTGGTGAGACCACATCTGGAGTATTGTGTACAGTTTTGGTCTCCTAATTTGAGGAAGGACATCATAGTGATTGAAGCAGTGCAGCGTAGGTTCACGAGATTGATCCCTGGGATGGCAGGACTGTCATATGAGGAAAGATTGAAAAGACTTGGATTGTATTCACTGGAGTTTAGAAGGATGAGGGGATAACTTATAGAAACATATAAAATTAGAAAAGGACTGGACAAGTTAGATGCAGAAAAAATGTTCCCAATGTTGGGCGACTCCAGAACCAGGGGCCACAGTCTTAGAATAAAGGGGAGGTCATTTAAGACTGAAGTGAGAAAAAATGTTTTCACCCAGAGAGATGTGAATTTATGTAATTCCCTGCCACAGAGGGCAGTGGAGGCCAAGTCACTGGATGGATTTAAGAGAGAGTTAGATAGAGCTCTAGGGGCTAGTGGTTTCAAGGGATATGGGGAGAAGGCAGGCATGGGTTATTGATAGGGGACAATCAGTCATGATCACAATGAATGGCGGTGCTGGCTCGAAGGGCCGAATGGCCTCCTCCTGCATCTATTTTCTATGTTTCTATGAAGGAAATCCACATTAGGCAGGTAATGATGTTGGGTAGACTGATGGGACTGAAGGCTGATAAATCCCCATGGCCTGATGGTCTGCATACCAGGGTACTTAAGGAAGTGACTCGAGAAATCGTGGATGCATTGGTGATAATTTTCCAATGTTCTATAGACTCAGGATCAGTTCCTGTGGATTGGAGGGTAGCTAATGTTATCCCACTTTTTAAGAAAGGCGGGAGAGATAAAACAGGGAATTATAGACCAGTTAGCCTGACATCAGTTAACCTCATTCAAATGGGCAGAGGATGGGTTTCGCTATCTCGGCGTTTTTATCACATTACCCTTATCTGATATATTTCGCACAAACTTTCTGCCTCTGGTTGAGTGTTACGACTCCCCGAAAGCAGGCAATCCAGAGCCGCGTAACACAGTTCAAAAGCCAGGTTTAAGTTCAAAAATAGTTTAATTATTTAATAACACACCAAAACTCCAACCTGATTTAAACAACCCAGACAAGGATATGAATGAATTAACAAACAACTTAAAATTGCTCAGGCCAGCCACGCGATGGACCGTCGAACCTGAGGGTCTAAACCTGCCTAAAAGAAAGCTATCCCTGAAACAAAAGACCGATAACGTCTAAGGACAGCCCAATTCAATATTTGGTACTACGTAATGTGGAAATTACACAAGTTCAGTGCCATGTGGCCCAGGCATTCACAGCTCACACCAGCACAACCTCACGAGGCAGGGTCGTCATCGAAAAAGAGAGGATTCTGGGAACTCTTCTATTTATACTGGGGATGAGTCACCGTCACCTGACGCAGCTCAGCCAATCGGGTACAGGAGCCTCTTAACCCCTTGTTGTCCCCAAAGATACTAGAGGAGCAAGATAGACCACTCCTCCGAAATGCAATGGACTGACTTGTAGTACGCAATGGAACGTCACGGCCGCCATTTTCAAATGCAAAACGCGACTTCCGGTTTGCCTCCCGCTGCTTTGATCCAAAGATTATATAGCGGAGCGGAGCGCCTCTATCATCCTTGGTGTAACCAGTGTAATTAGTGTTGTAGGGAACAGTGTTTGATATAGCGCATCTATCACCTCACATATTTTAGGTAATTTTATTGTAAATGTTTTCCCCGTTCCCCCATTTCCCTCCCATCTTTCCTCCCTAGCCGCCACCTTTGCATAGTTTCCCTTGCATTGTATTGTGTAGCTTCCCTTGTATTGCTTTAACACACACTGCACAAAATTAAATGTAACTTATATATATATTGATATGAATGTGTGTTTGTGTGTGAGAGGCAAGTTAAGGGTCTGTCCCACCAGCATGCAATTGCATGCGTCCAGCGCGAACAAACGTGGTCGCTTGTTTTTTTAAATGTGCTATATAAATAAAAGTGACTTGACTTGACATATTTCTCTAGTTTCTTTCTTCAGATTTCCTCTAATTTGTTTAGCAACCTTTTTCCTTCAATCTCTGTGTGTATGTATAAAATATCCATGACATGAACACAATGTCGAAATATTTTTCCATTCTTTCATTCTATATTAGCGTAACACAATGTAGTGCATACATCCCTACATATTTAAATTCAGTCGATAAGTTGGTTAAATAATATAGATAGATACAGATAGATATGCCTTTATTGTCATTCAGACCGAAGTCTGGACGAAATTGCAGCAGTCATACATATCTTCTATCTATCTATCTATCTATCTATCTATCTATCTATCTATCTATCTATCTTCTATCTATATACTTTTAAAACTCTGTGTGTGTCGTCCGTCTGTACGTCCGACGGCCTGCTTGACTTTGCCGCGCCGCCTTTGATACGGCCCCTGGAAAGGCCCACCTTTTTCGCCATTTCCAAAGACATGACATTTATCTTTACCAATAGCCACTCCTGATTAAATTCTGTCCTGTTTATGTACACGTTTTTTAATAAAATCCATCCCCCCCCAACCCAAATGTGATTTTCTCCGAATGTCTCCGATTTTCTCCGAAAACGACGCCATCTTTTTTTTCCCGAATTTTTCAAAAAACGACGCCATCTTTTTTTCGTCGATTTTCACCAACGGGTCTGAAGCACGTTCGGGAACAACACCCCGGGGTGTCATCCATCCCCCCCCCAACCCCAATGTGATTTTCTCCGATTGTCTCCGATTTTCAAAGACAACGACGCCATCTTTTTTTCGCCGAATTTCGCAGAAAACGACGCCATCTTTTTTTCCCAGAATCCCTCCAATTTTTTTTTAAAACTACGCCATCTTTTTTCAACCGATTTTCACCACCGGGGTCTGAATCACGTTCGGGAACAACACCCCTGGGTGTCAAGCACTTTCGGGGAACAGACCCAACGGGTCTGCACTTGGTCTAGTATACTTTTAAAACTCTCTGGCTGTCGTCCGTCTGTACGTCCGTACGCCGCCTTTGATACCGCCCCTGGCCCACACAGCGCGCGGAAAGGCCCATATTTGTTTACCATTTCCAAAGAGATGACATTTATCTTTACGAATAGCCACTCCTGATTAAGTTCGGTCCTGTTTATGTACACGTTTTTAAATAAAATCCATCCCCCCCCCACCCCCATGTGATTTTCTCCGAAAACGACGCCATCTTTTTTTTCCCGATTTTCTCCGAAAACGACGCCATCTTTTTTTCGCCGATTTTCTCCGATTTTTTCCCAAAACGACCCCATCTTTTTTTCAGCAGATTTTCACCCCGGGGTCTGAAGCACGTTCGGGAACAACACCCCGGGGTGTGAAGCACTTTCGGGGACCAGACCCAACGGGTCTGCACTTGGTCTAGTAATACAATAAAAATAACAATAAACACATATTAACATCCACCACAGTGAGTCCACCCAGCATCTCCTCACTGTGATGGAGTCAAAAGTCTTAGGTCTGCAGTCTTTCCCTCCTCTGCGCTGAGGCGATACCCCCCGGGCGATGTTATAACAGTCCCGCGGCTCAACCCCCACAATTTCAAATAATTCTAAATTGAACTTCATAAACAAGGAAAACACTTTTTATTTACATCATTTTGTGCGCGACATATACAGGGTTGCAGTGTTTTGCATATCAGCTAATCAATAAAATTGATGTCAAATTCAACATATTTCAAACAAAGGACAACATTTCCAACTTATATACAATAACTAGACTAAGTTGGGTCCCAGCATCATACGGGAGGGTTGGTCACCCAATGCAATATTCCACCTCTCCACCAATTCCAATATTGCTGGCCAGTGGGGGGGGGGGGGTTCTGTTGCGCTAGTATGGGTGTTGTGCGCCGAAGGGACTTGTTTCCAGAGGGCTAGTATGGACATTGTGGGTCGAATGGATTCTTGGGCTGGCAGCTCAGTCACTGAGGCCGGGCAGTACAGTCATTCAGACCTGGCAGGCTGGCAGCTGAGAAACTGCCAGAAATTCTGCCCAAAACAGGTGACAGACTCTGTGAGAGAAGGGGGAGAGGGTGGACTGAATGGATTATTGGCCTGGCAGTTCAGTCACTTACAGCTGGTGGGCTGGCAGTTCACTTACTCACGGCTCGTGGGTTGGCAGTTCTGTCACATACGGCTGGTGGGCTGGCAGTGCAGTCACTGACGGCTGGAACCGATATTGCACCAACCCACTCAATTTTAAATAATTCATAATAGAGATCCATTAACATACTTCTCACTTTATTTCTGACATGCATGGTAAGATTTACATAATTAACATTATTCTGTGCGTGATATATACAGGGTTGCAGTGTTAAGCATATCAGCTAACCAGTGAAAGTGATGTACAATTCAACGTATGTAACACAATGGTAGCCCCACCCCTGTTTACACCAAAGACCAAAATGTCCAACGAAGATACAATAATAAATAATCGCCATTTGCATTGTTTTGTGCAGTTAACAAATCACAATTTCACACAATGTACATAAGACGGCAGTTATTTGACAAATACTCCGCAGTTCGGTGTAGATCATGTCCACTGTCGACATCTGAAATTAAAGAAAATATCATGCAGTCAATATGTTCTTATTCTGCATTAAATAACAGAGAGGTATAAAGAAAATGCTCTTTAGGTGAAGATTTTTAAAAGGATGTTGCCATGAGGACTCGACTATCTGAGATCAATGATCTAACTACAGTGAGAGATTGAACAGGCTAAATAAAAATTTCAATATGCCACAGAAGTAATAAATGTTTTCTTACCTTTCCTCCTTAATGGGGAACCTGAAGAAAGACAAGTCGGGTTGCCTACATTGCCGATTGTTTTTCTCAGGTCCATCTGGAGCACACGGTATTGGGGGTAGGGTGTTGACATGGATAGAAAATTGGTTGGCAGACCGGAAGCAAAGAGCAGGAGTGAACGGCTCCTTTTCAGAATGGCAGGCAGCGGCGAGTGGAGTGCCGCAAGGCTCGGTGTTGGGGCCGCAACTGTTTACCATATATATTAATGATTTGGAAGAGGGAATTAGGAGCAACACTAGCAAGTTTGCGGATGACACAAAGCTGGGTGGCATTTTCTGAAGAGTCTTTAAAAGTCAAGACAATTTGGCAAACACTTTGCAAGGAGCCAACACATTTTCTGAAGAGTCTTTAAAAGTCAAGACAATTTGGCAAACACATTGCAAGGAGCCAACACATTTTCAACACCTACCTCGACAAAAAACTGGACCCACTGCAGTTCGCTTACCGCCACAACAGATCAACGGTGGATGCGATCTCGCTGGCCCTCCACTCTTCTCTGGGAAACTTGGACAACAAAAACTCATATGTCAGGCTGTTATTCATTGATTATACCTCGGCATTTAATACAATCATCCCCTCCAAGCTGGTTACCAAACTCGCAGAACTGAGTCTCTGCAATTGGATCCTCCACTTCCTCATTCTCAGACCAGTCTGTTCGTATTGGTGGAAATGTGTCAAGACTCGATAACACTCTGCACGGGTGCACCTCAAGACTGCGTGCTCAGCCCCCTGCTGTACTCAATCTATACTCATGACTGCATAGCTGGACATAGTGCGAACTCCATCATCAAGTTTGCTGACAACACCACTGTTGTGGGACGTATCACTGATGGGGATGAGTCAGAGTATAGAAGAGAAGTCGAGCAACTGTCCATATGGTGCCAGCACAATAACCTGGCACTCAACACCAGCAAAAAGATTACAAAAAGTAGTAAACACTGCCCAGTCCATCATCGGCTTTGACCTCCCTTCCATCGAGGGGATCTATCGCAGTTGCTGCCTCAAAAAGGCTGGCACTATCATCAAGGACCCACACCATCCTGGCCACACACTCATCTCCCTACTACCTTCAGGTAGAAGGTACAGGAGCCTGAAGACGGCAACGACCAGGTTCAGGATTAGCTACTTCCCCACAGCCATCAGGCTATTAAACTTGGCTCGGACAAAACTCTGAACATTAATAGCCCATTATATGTTATTTGCACTTTATCAGTTTATTTATTCATGTGTGTATAAATTTATATAATTGTATATGGACACACTGATCTGTTTTGTAGTCAATGCCTACTATGTTCTGTTGTGCTGAAGCAAAGCAAGAATTTCATTGTACAATCAGGAACACATGACAATAAACTCAATTGAACGAACTTGAACAATAGGATTACTTCAAATAAATAATGTTTGAAAATTATGCACTTTACTTATGTTCCACTTTTTAAAGTTTTTTACATCTCCTTTTAACAGTCATGTTATGCATTTTTTTATTCTTGAATTTGAGTCCATAGTGCATGTGTATACTCACAAAGATTGCTACAATTCTAATCTTGACTCTATTGCAGCACAAGTTCATGTCTTTGTATTGCTGTGTGTTATGTATTGCTGTGTTTATTAGATGGGAAATGTTATCTCTGGTCATCTTAACATCATCAAATTCTGTGCGGAACACTTTCTCGCACACTTCACAGAACCCAAGAAAGTATTCCGAAGGCACCATCAATGAGCCAAAGTCAGACGTTGATGTGTCGTATGCTTTGTGATGGATGAATATGAGTGCAGGATCTACTAAAGTGGCATCCGTTCGTAATAGAACTTCTCTGCATGTGTGGCATTTTGAGGACAGTTCATGTGAAGAGATGATTTTGTGACAGATGTGTCCTGCGATGTAAGCTAGTGTATTCTCTTCAGGGAGATCTAGTGAAATGCTGCAGACTGCATTGTGCTGTTTTGTTTTATTGGTATGGGAGAAAGATGGAGATGGTTTCTTGACTCTGTTTTTTGTTAGTGTTTGCAATGTTAAGATAAATCTGTCTGAGTCGGGGGAACAGTTTGCACTCACAGATGGCTTTATCAGTTCAGCCACCATAACCATCCGGAAAGCACATCGAAACTCCTTCGCTGATGGATTTTCTCTGAATCCGCCCTTTCGCCGAATAGTGGAGAACAAATTCTCTACAACATCCTGATTGATCCGAGATGTAAACATAAAACGGGCGTCTGTGCTTTCCTTTATGTGCTGCCACAGCTGTGAAATGCAAGAAATTGCAAGCCGCCATCCCTTGACAAACAACACATTTTTAGCTCCAAGCACTGTCAAGCTTCGGAGTACAGTCAAGCATGATTCAAAGAATGACTTATGCGCAGACTTTTCAGAAATAGGCCTCCTTAACATTTTGGGGTCCTTGAAAAACCTGCTGTTAAATGAGTCAAACAGTCCATCAACCATTTCAATGAACTCTGCCATATAAACAGCCTCCCCAGGTAACTTTCCAAGAGCTGCATAGGTGTAGACGCCTGCTGCTACCGAATGGCTAAGCACCTGCGCAGCCTTGTTGACTCTCATTTTAGAGAAGCTGTTTAAAACAAAATGGCCTCTGTAGTATTCTTTTTCATTGATAATTTAATCTGTTGTACTCTGGTTAATTTATGGGCCTTTCTAATGGGCAACTGTGAATCATGCTCATAAAATGTGTAAATATGCGCCCATTTCATATGTTTTTTCTGCCATCCTCTCCCTTGACCTCAAAAACATATTTCTCCAAATTTGAGCGAGTGTTTTTCAACAAGTGGGGTGGGTCATGCATGCAATAGATATTGGTTCCCCCGTGGACGAAGAAAGGATGGTCTTCTGTCACACCCAAGTTGGAGTACAGTCGAATATTGCTTGGGCCTTGGTCACAAACAACGGCCTTAGGCTGTAGTCCAATAGCCTTAACCTTCTGTAAACATTCATTGAGTAATGTTTGTAGTTTGTCAGCCGTTGTGCAGTCCCGTGAAAGAAAGTAACCTACAGGTTGCTTCCATTTCCCCATCAAGCCTCCCACCATGAAAACTAGGGCATGGTTGGCAGGCCTTGATGTCTTCCCATGGGATCCAAAGTCCTCAAAACCCTCCACTGAATCTTCAGTAATATTGTAAGAGAGGCTTGCACGTAAACTCATTTCGTCAAAGGAGACTACACATAATGTATCCCTCTCTGACATCCCCGCAACCCTGTCTTTCAAAAGTTCAAAGATCTTAGGGGGAAATCCAGGCCTCACTTTAATATTGCTCAACCACCTACGTAGTGATGAGATTGATGGAAGTGTGAAAATGCACTGGCAGAACTGATATGCTCGGGGACTCTGGTGGTAGAGGGACAAGGCAACCACCTTGTCTGAATAACTCCATCGTCTTCCTCTTGCATTTCTACGTCCAGCCGCATTACGCAACTGCGACGCAAAGAAAGACAGTGCTGGTTCTTGTAAAAATTCACCAGCCCCTCAGATCAAGTCACTAATTGTCTTAATTTCTGTAGTATTCTTTTTCATTGATAATTTAATCTGTTGTACTCTTTTTTTGAGGCGGAAAGTACGCTGTCTTTCCTTCTTCAGAGCTCTGCTGTCATTCACATTTGGTGTGGATTGAAGATCAGGTTTTTCAGGAGTTGTAGAGACATTGTTGGGTTCTTTACGATGAATTTTGTCTGCAGCTGAGCAGTAAGAATGTTCGGCCAGTATGTTGTGTGACACTGCCAAGACAAAAAAAATGAGAAAGGGAAAAAGAAATGTCAAGCATACTAATGAAAAAGATGAAGCATATACATGTAAATAAATCAGCATCTACTAATAATTATAATTAAAAATAGATGTGATGCACCAATTTCAATCTACCAGAAGAAAAGTTAAATCAATTTAAATGTTGTATGAATTATGCTTGAGGAAGCTTTAAATGGATGTTCTTACTTTAATTAAATACTAGTACGCATTCCATCAGCCCACACTGTGTAGTCTTACGTGTGATTATAGTTTTGTGAACATTTCACAAATGAAAATAAAAGTACCATACATGCCATTACATATTGACCATTGGCAATTATATCAGTTTGGATATAACTTTTTAATATTTAGCCAAAGTGAGAGAATATATTTTATTTTAAAAAGGAGAAAATTACTTGCCTCTTTGCTGTTTTAAAGGCGTTGGTGAGGATGGGAGGTTCTCATTCTTCCTCTTGAGTAACCTGCGTTGGGAAGACAGACGTTTTGGCAGGTTAGGAATGTCAAAGAGCGTTGGAACTGCATTCCAATTTAGCCTGTTCTTGGTCTGCTTGTTGGAAAACTGGTCAAGTTCAAAGTGTAAAGAACAAAGACAACAGTTGGCTGACAAGTACTCCGGAGTTCAGTTCAGGAGATCTTGTCGACGAGTATTCTGGACCAACTGTTGACATCTGAAATTACAGAACATATCATTTAGGATTAACTACATGCCTGCAGAATGGATGATGTATCACTTAAGTGCAATTGTTTTGAGTTGTGTGGAGAGACCTGTATATTGAAGATGCATTTTGCCTCTAATATGTCAATTTACCTTAAATGTAGAAGAGAATATTAAAAACTTCTTACAAAGACAATTAAGTATTTTCTTTCTATCCTCTTTTGGACCTAAGGCATAGCAGGGCTGCCAACTCTCACACAGAGGGAAGGGAGGGAGAGAGGAAAGGGAGGGAGGGAAAGAACGGAGAGGGAGAGAGGGAGGGAGATCGAGAGAAGAGAGGGGAGAGAGAGATCGAGAGAAGGGGGAGAGAGAGAGATCGATTCTGACTCCGCGGTGTTTTCAATCCAGCGCCGCCCGCCTGCGGCGGGACGCCCTCAGACCGCAGACCGCAGATCCTCGATGGTGGTGGTTGGCGGTCACAGCACTCTGGAGCGGCGACCCGGCAAGGCATCGCCCGCTCCGTGTTGGTGTCCCAGCGCTGAGAGAGAGAAGGAGAAAGAGAGAGAAGGGGAAAGAGAGAGAAGGGGAGAGGGAGAAGGGGGTGAGGGAGAAGGGGGAGAGGGAGAAGGGGGAGAGGGAGAAGGGGGAGTGGGAGAAGGGGGAGAGGGAGAGTGGAACGATGGCACGTTATAAGGCGCAGCCGTCCCATTCCGGCCAAAGATTATAGAGCAGAGCTCCTCTAGTATCTTTGATTCCGGCCGCCGCCGCCGAACCCCCCGCCCCACCATTGCACCCAAAGATTATAGAGCAAGTGGAGTTTTATAATCTTTGATTGCCCTTCTTCACGGCGGGCTTGTGTTCTTTGCTTGTGGTGTATCGAC
>JAXLNO010002095.1:25000-31676 GCA_038087875.1 Malacoraja senta | reverse complement strand
GTTAGTTTTACCCTACTGATGATGTGTTGTTGCAATAGTAATTCCTGCTCAGTACGAGAGGAACCGCAGGTTCGGACATTTGGTGTATGTGCTTGGGCTGAGGAGCCAATGGTGCGAAGCTACCATCCGCGGGATTATGACTGAACGCCTCTAAGTCAGAATCCCGCCTAAACGTAACGATACCCTAGCGCCGCGGCTCGCTGGTTGGCCTGGGATAACCGGCCGCCGTCCACGCGGCGGCGGTCGGCGTGAAGTGCCGATTGCTACTGGCCTGGAGTGCGGACAGATGTGCGCCGCCTCTCACCCGTTTAGCACACCGTATGTTCGTGGGGAACCTGGTGCTAAAAATATTCGTAGACGACCTGATTCTGGCTCAGGGTTTCGTAAGTAGCAGAGCAGCTACCTCGCTGCGATCTATTGAAAGTCATCCCTCGAGCCAAACTTTTGTCGGCGGACCGGTCTCCCTGTCAGGGGGGGAGTCTGGGCGGGCAAGACGCTAGCTCGCTCTAAAGCTGTCCTCCGTCGGTCGCGGAGGGCGCGGTCGCGCACGCGGTCATCTCCTAACCGCTTTCTTCCTCTCTTCCCCACGTTCGGTTCCCTCTTTCCCGGCCTTGCGCCGTGCGGGGGGCAGCAATGCCTTACCTGCACGCGTGCACCGCTGTGTCAGAAGGGCCGGACTCGGGTCGAGTGGGGGGACTGCCGTCTCGGAGAGCCGCGCGTCCGGCCCCGCCTCACCCGTGCCGGCGTCGTGCAGCCCATGGAGTGCAGCCATGGCGCCTCGCCCGTGGCCCTCGTCGGTCGGCAGCCCGGCCAGCTGTCCGACCTTCGGGACCTTCGCTTGCCTCCGCCGACCCCCCCCCACCCCCCCCACCCCCACCCCCCACCCCCACCCCCACCTCCCCCCCTCCCTTCCTTTCTTCTCATGGCCGATCGTCGGTTCATGAGTTGCATGGGTGCTGGACTTTGCGTGCAGCAGAACACAAAGGGGAGCCGGGAGAGGGGCCAGCTGAGGATTTTTGGCCCGGGCGGGGGACTTTGCGCGCGGCGCGCAAAGTCCCCCGCCCGGGCCAAAAATCCTCAGCTGGCCCCTCTCCGGCTCCCCTTTGTGTGCAGTCCCGCACCCGGGCCCACCTCATACGCCACGGCCTAGTCGGTTAACGAATTGTCCCGGACGGACTTAGTGATTTTTTTGGTTGACTCACGTCCTGTCGATTTGGTTCATGATTATATGCCGGGGAGGGAGCATATTTTCAAAGTACTGCCGTTTGAGCGACGATGTACTTGTTCCGTGTGCGGTATAAATTCCGTGCTGGTTCAGTTTGCGGGATAAATTGTTCATGTCATCGGTGTTGTGTGGGAAATCGTTAGTGCGTCGGTGTACTGGTTCATGATGCCTGTCGATTTGCTTCGTGGTTATGCACTCCTAAGGGACCATATCTAAAAGTACTGCCGTTTGAGGTGCACCTTTTGCGGGGGGAATTGTTAATTTGAATCGGTGTACTGGTTAATGATCACTGTCGATTTGCTTCGTGGTTATGCACTCCTAAGGGACCATATCTAAAAGTACTGCCGTTTGAGGTGCACCTTTTGCGGGGGGAATTGTTAACGTGAATCGGTGTACTGGTTAATGATCACTGTCGATTTGCTTCGTGGTTATGCACTCGTAAGGGACCATATCTAAAAGTACTGCCGTTTGAGGTGCACCTTTTGCGGGGGGAATTGTTAACGTGAATCGGTGTACTGGTTAATGATCACTGTCGATTTGCTTCGTGGTTATGCACTCGTAAGGGACCATATCTAAAAGTACTGCCGTTTGAGGTGCACCTTTTGCGGGGGGAATTGTTAATGTGAATCGGTGTACTGGTTAATGATCACTGTCGATTTGCTTCGTGGTTATCCACTCGTAAGGGACCATATCTAAAAGTACTGCCATTTGAGGTGCACCTTTTGCGGGGGGAATTGTTAACGTGAATCGGTGTACTGGTTAATGATCACTGTCGATTTGCTTCGTGGTTATGCACTCGTAAGGGACCATATCTGAAAGTACTGCCGTTTGAGGTGCACCTTTTGCGGGGGGAATTGTTAATTTGAATCGGTGTACTGGTTAATGATCACTGTCGACTTGCTTCGTGGTTATGCACTCGTAAGGGACCATATCTAAAAGTACTGCCGTTTGAGGTGCACCTTTTGCGGGGGGAATTGTTAACGTGAATCGGTGTACTGGTTAATGATCACTGTCGATTTGCTTCGTGGTTATGCACTCGTAAGGGACCATATCTAAAAGTACTGCCGTTTGAGGTGCACCTTTTGCGGGGGGAATTGTTAACGTGAATCGGTGTACTGGTTAATGATCACTGTCGATTTGCTTCGTGGTTATACATAGACAATACATAAAAAATAGGTGCAGGAGTAGGCCATTTGGCCCTTCGAGCCTGCACCGCCATTCAATATGATCATGGCTGATCATCCAACTCAGTATCCCGTACCTGCCTTCTCTCCATACCCCCTGATCCCTTTAGCCACAAGGGCCACATCTAACTCCCTCTTAAATATAGCCAATGAACTGTCCTCAACTACACTCTGTGGCAGAGAGTTCCAGAGATTCACCACTCTGTGTGAAAAGCTTTTTTCTCATCTCAGTCTTAAAGGATTTCTCCCTTATCCTTAAGCGGTGACCCCTTGTCCTGGACTTCCGTAACATCGGGAACAATCTTCCTGCATCTAGCCTGTCCAACCGCATAAGAATTGTGTACGTTTCTATAAGATCCCCTCTCAATCTCCTAAATTCTAGCAAGTATAAGCCAAGTCTATCCAGTCTTTCTTCATATGAAAGTCCTGACATCCCAGGAATCAGTCTGGTGAACCTTCTCTGCACTCCCTCTATGGCTGTAATGTCCTTCCTCAGATTTGGAGACCAAAACTGTACGCAATACTTCAGGTGTGGTCTCACCAAGACTCTGTACAACTGCACTAGAACTTCCCTGCTCCTATACTCACTCGTTATGCACTCGTAAGGGACCATTTTTAAAAGTACTGCCGTTTGAGGTCCACAGTTTGCGGGACAAATTGTTAATGTGAATCGGTGTACTGGTTCAGGATGCCTGTCGTTTTGCTTCGTGGTTATACACTCGTAAGGGACCATATTTAAAAGTACTGCCGTTTGAGGTGCACAATTTGCGGGGCAAATTGTTAATGTGAATCGGTGTACTGGTTCATGATGCCTGTCGTTTTGCTTCGTGGTTATACACTCGTAAGGGACCATATTTAAAAGTACTGCCGTTTGAGGTGCACAATTTGCGGGGCAAATTGTTAATGTGAATCGGTGTACTGGTTCATGATGCCTGTCGTTTTGCTTCGTGGTTATACACTCGTAAGGGACCATATTTAAAAGTACTGCCGTTTGAGGTGCACAATTAGCGGGGTGAAATTGTTAATGTGAATCGGTGTACTGGTTCATGATGCCTGTCGATTTGCTTCGTGGTTATACACTCGTAAGGGACCATATTTAAAAGTACTGCCGTTTGAGGTGCACAATTTGCGGGGCAAATTGTTAATGTGAATCGGTGTACTGGTTCATGATGCCTGTCGTTTTGCTTCGTGGTTATACACTCGTAAGGGACCATATTTAAAAGTACTGCCGTTTGAGGTGCACAATTAGCGGGGGAAATTGTTAATGTGAATCGGTGTACTGGTTCATGATTCCTGTCGTTTTGCTTCGTGGTTATACACTCGTAAGGGACCATATTTAAAAGTACTGCCGTTTGAGGTGCACAATTAGCGGGGGAAATTGTTAATGTGAATCGGTGTACTGGTTCATGATTTCTGTCGTTTTGCTTCGTGGTTATACACTCGTAAGGTAGTATATTTAAAAGTACTGCCGTTTGAAGTGCACAATTTGCGGGGCAAATTGTTAATGTGAATCGGTGTACTGGTTCATGATGCCTGTCGTTTTGCTTCGTGGTTATACACTCGTAAGGGACCATATTTAAAAGTACTGCCGTTGGAGGTGCACAATTTGCGGGGCAAATTGTTAATGTGAATCGGTGTACTGGTTCATGATGCCTGTCGTTTTGCTTCGTGGTTATACACTCGTAAGGGACAATATTTAAAAGTACTGCCGTTTGAGGTGCACAATTTGCGGGGCAAATTGTTAATGTGAATCGGTGTACTGGTTCATGATGCCTGTCGATTTGCTTCGTGGTTATACACTCGTAAGGGACCATATTTAAAAGTACTGCCGTTTGAGGTGCACAATTTGCGGGGCAAATTGTTAATGTGAATCGGTGTACTGGTTCATGATGCCTGTCGATTTGCTTCGTGGTTATACACTCGTAAGGGACCATATTTAAAAGTACTGCCGTTTGAGGTGCACAATTTGCGGGGCAAATTGTTAATGTGAATCGGTGTACTGGTTCATGATGCCTGTCGTTTTGCTTCGTGGTTATACACTCGTAAGGGACCATATTTAAAAGTACTGCCGTTTGAGGTGCACAATTAGCGGGGGAAATTGTTAATGTGAATCGGTGTACTGGTTCATGATTCCTGTCGTTTTGCTTCGTGGTTATACACTCGTAAGGTAGTATATTTAAAAGTACTGCCGTTTGAAGTGCACAATTTGCGGGGCAAATTGTTAATGTGAATCGGTGTACTGGTTCATGATGCCTGTCGTTTTGCTTCGTGGTTATACACTCGTAAGGGACCATATTTAAAAGTACTGCCGTTGGAGGTGCACAATTTGCGGGGCAAATTGTTAATGTGAATCGGTGTACTGGTTCATGATGCCTGTCGTTTTGCTTCGTGGTTATACACTCGTAAGGGACAATATTTAAAAGTACTGCCGTTTGAGGTGCACAATTTGCGGGGCAAATTGTTAATGTGAATCGGTGTACTGGTTCATGATGCCTGTCGATTTGCTTCGTGGTTATACACTCGTAAGGGACCATATTTAAAAGTACTGCCGTTTGAGGTGCACAATTTGCGGGGCAAATTGTTAATGTGAATCGGTGTACTGGTTCATGATGCCTGTCGTTTTGCTTCGTGGTTATACACTCGTAAGGGACCATATTTAAAAGTACTGCCGTTTGAGGTGCACAATTAGCGGGGGAAATTGTTAATGTGAATCGGTGTACTGCTTCATGATTCCTGTCGTTTTGCTTCGTGGTTATACACTCGTAAGGTAGTATATTTAAAAGTACTGCCGTTTGAAGTGCACAATTTGCGGGGCAAATTGTTAATGTGAATCGGTGTACTGGTTCATGATGCCTGTCGTTTTGCTTCGTGGTTATACACTCGTAAGGGACCATATTTAAAAGTACTGCCGTTGGAGGTGCACAATTTGCGGGGCAAATTGTTAATGTGAATCGGTGTACTGGTTCATGATGCCTGTCGTTTTGCTTCGTGGTTATACACTCGTAAGGGACAATATTTAAAAGTACTGCCGTTTGAGGTGCACAATTTGCGGGGCAAATTGTTAATGTGAATCGGTGTACTGGTTCATGATGCCTGTCGATTTGCTTCGTGGTTATACACTCGTAAGGGACCATATTTAAAAGTACTGCCGTTTGAGGTGCACAATTTGCGGGGCAAATTGTTAATGTGAATCGGTGTACTGGTTCATGATGCCTGTCGTTTTGCTTCGTAGTTATACACCCGTAAGGGACGAGTTCTCATTTTGGTTCATGAGTTTTCGCACTTGGTTCACGAGTTCTCCTTTTAGTTCATGATTTCTCTCACTTGGTTCACGTGTTCTCCATTTTGACTTGGCGGTACGGGGGGATAGGTGGGGTGTCCGGAGATTGATGTGGCCGACTTTTTAAGTGACAATGGCGGCCCCGGAGATTTATGTGGCCGAGTTTATTAGTGCCAACGGCGGCCCCGGAGATAAGACCGGGCGGTTGCGAGTTCTCGAGCGGCTCGAGGAAGCGCCGGATCGGCGGCGGCGGGCGGACCGGGGGGCGGGCGGCTGGCAGCCCCCCCTGGCGGCAAAAACGAATATGGCGGAAGTCCCGATGAGGCCGAGATTGGCTGCCTCGAACGTTCAACGGGTCGCATTTTCGGCAGGACATCCAGTAAGTCAACCCGCTGTAATGGCTGATTCGACGATTGCACCAAGTCCGAAAACCGGTCGGCGGAACCCCGGATGAGGTCGAGATTGACTCCCTCACACCGGCGGAGTGGCCCCGTTTTCGGAAGGACTTCCGGACACCTGCCCGCCACTACTTTTTGCCCGCCGCCGGTTAACGACTTGCCATCGGAAGTAGGTGAGGTCTGATTTGTGGCCCACCGCCGGTCCGTCTTGCGACTTTTCCGGCAGGACTACCGGTCCGACTACCGCTGACCAGCAAATCGCATTTCTGGTACGGGCAGTCCCGGACATGGTTAACGAGTTCCCCTCGGAGGTCTCCATGAGGATGTGATTTGTGGCCTTGCGCGGGGCCTTCGTGCGACAAATCCGGACTGACTACCGGGCCAACTCCCGCCTACATGAAAATAGTTTATTCTGTACGGGGGGATAGGTGGGGTGCCCGGAGATTTTCGGGAACACGATTTTCAGAGACACTTAGAAGATTGTGTGGTGTGTATAGTGCAAAGTATTGGAAAAGACATGGAAGCAACAGAGAGTGGTAAAACAGCGGGACTCTGGGTGAGAGTCGGCCGGACTAATTTACCAAGATAT
>JAXLNO010002095.1:10000-12500 GCA_038087875.1 Malacoraja senta | reverse complement strand
TAAATTCTAGCAAGTATAAGCCAAGTCTATCCAGTCTTTCTTCATATGAAAGTCCTGACATCCCAGGAATCAGTCTGGTGAACCTTCTCTGCACTCCCTCTATGGCTGTAATGTCCTTCCTCAGATTTGGAGACCAAAACTGTACGCAATACTTCAGGTGTGGTCTCACCAAGACTCTGTACAACTGCACTAGAACTTCCCTGCTCCTATACTCACTCGTTATGCACTCGTAAGGGACCATTTTTAAAAGTACTGCCGTTTGAGGTCCACAGTTTGCGGGACAAATTGTTAATGTGAATCGGTGTACTGGTTCAGGATGCCTGTCGTTTTGCTTCGTGGTTATACACTCGTAAGGGACCATATTTAAAAGTACTGCCGTTTGAGGTGCACAATTTGCGGGGCAAATTGTTAATGTGAATCGGTGTACTGGTTCATGATGCCTGTCGTTTTGCTTCGTGGTTATACACTCGTAAGGGACCATATTTAAAAGTACTGCCGTTTGAGGTGCACAATTTGCGGGGCAAATTGTTAATGTGAATCGGTGTACTGGTTCATGATGCCTGTCGTTTTGCTTCGTGGTTATACACTCGTAAGGGACCATATTTAAAAGTACTGCCGTTTGAGGTGCACAATTAGCGGGGTGAAATTGTTAATGTGAATCGGTGTACTGGTTCATGATGCCTGTCGATTTGCTTCGTGGTTATACACTCGTAAGGGACCATATTTAAAAGTACTGCCGTTTGAGGTGCACAATTTGCGGGGCAAATTGTTAATGTGAATCGGTGTACTGGTTCATGATGCCTGTCGTTTTGCTTCGTGGTTATACACTCGTAAGGGACCATATTTAAAAGTACTGCCGTTTGAGGTGCACAATTAGCGGGGGAAATTGTTAATGTGAATCGGTGTACTGGTTCATGATTCCTGTCGTTTTGCTTCGTGGTTATACACTCGTAAGGGACCATATTTAAAAGTACTGCCGTTTGAGGTGCACAATTAGCGGGGGAAATTGTTAATGTGAATCGGTGTACTGGTTCATGATTTCTGTCGTTTTGCTTCGTGGTTATACACTCGTAAGGTAGTATATTTAAAAGTACTGCCGTTTGAAGTGCACAATTTGCGGGGCAAATTGTTAATGTGAATCGGTGTACTGGTTCATGATGCCTGTCGTTTTGCTTCGTGGTTATACACTCGTAAGGGACCATATTTAAAAGTACTGCCGTTGGAGGTGCACAATTTGCGGGGCAAATTGTTAATGTGAATCGGTGTACTGGTTCATGATGCCTGTCGTTTTGCTTCGTGGTTATACACTCGTAAGGGACAATATTTAAAAGTACTGCCGTTTGAGGTGCACAATTTGCGGGGCAAATTGTTAATGTGAATCGGTGTACTGGTTCATGATGCCTGTCGATTTGCTTCGTGGTTATACACTCGTAAGGGACCATATTTAAAAGTACTGCCGTTTGAGGTGCACAATTTGCGGGGCAAATTGTTAATGTGAATCGGTGTACTGGTTCATGATGCCTGTCGATTTGCTTCGTGGTTATACACTCGTAAGGGACCATATTTAAAAGTACTGCCGTTTGAGGTGCACAATTTGCGGGGCAAATTGTTAATGTGAATCGGTGTACTGGTTCATGATGCCTGTCGTTTTGCTTCGTGGTTATACACTCGTAAGGGACCATATTTAAAAGTACTGCCGTTTGAGGTGCACAATTAGCGGGGGAAATTGTTAATGTGAATCGGTGTACTGGTTCATGATTCCTGTCGTTTTGCTTCGTGGTTATACACTCGTAAGGTAGTATATTTAAAAGTACTGCCGTTTGAAGTGCACAATTTGCGGGGCAAATTGTTAATGTGAATCGGTGTACTGGTTCATGATGCCTGTCGTTTTGCTTCGTGGTTATACACTCGTAAGGGACCATATTTAAAAGTACTGCCGTTGGAGGTGCACAATTTGCGGGGCAAATTGTTAATGTGAATCGGTGTACTGGTTCATGATGCCTGTCGTTTTGCTTCGTGGTTATACACTCGTAAGGGACAATATTTAAAAGTACTGCCGTTTGAGGTGCACAATTTGCGGGGCAAATTGTTAATGTGAATCGGTGTACTGGTTCATGATGCCTGTCGATTTGCTTCGTGGTTATACACTCGTAAGGGACCATATTTAAAAGTACTGCCGTTTGAGGTGCACAATTTGCGGGGCAAATTGTTAATGTGAATCGGTGTACTGGTTCATGATGCCTGTCGTTTTGCTTCGTGGTTATACACTCGTAAGGGACCATATTTAAAAGTACTGCCGTTTGAGGTGCACAATTAGCGGGGGAAATTGTTAATGTGAATCGGTGTACTGCTTCATGATTCCTGTCGTTTTGCTTCGTGGTTATACACTCGTAAGGTAGTATATTTAAAAGTACTGCCGTTTGAAGTGCACAATTTGCGGGGCAAATTGTTAATGTGAATCGGTGTACTGGTTCATGATGCCTGTCGTTTTGCTTCGTGG